>JADBJO010016023.1:0-41801 GCA_016801955.1 Conus betulinus | reverse complement strand
TAACAGCACACTGCAGCATACAGTTACCAGCTTCATGTGCTAAACTTCCACAAGTTTTCCACCATACTCCTACTGTGATTATGGCTGTCTGGCTGACCTAGTGTCGTCGGCAAATAAGGGTGCTGGGTCTTCATTACATATGTATGCCAGAATGCAGCGAAACTGGGGTTGATTGGTGATACGAAACTTGTGGGGTCTGTAAGACACAGGAACGATACCAAAACATGACCAGACAACACCTACCAAACATGAATGGGCTTCTTTTCATACCACATTGCTGGCAAGCAGCACTAAGATTTTGCCGACAAAAACCAGTTGAAAACAGGAATGACGATCACACACAAAGTGAAATGAAAGTCAACTCATTGGATAGCATGTGTCTGATTTCAATCACACTCGAACAACATTGGCCATATGTATCTTTCTGTCACTACTCATTAGAGGAAGTTATTCACAAGACCCAACCTGACACTGACAGCTTGATAGAGGGGCCCAAACAAACAGTCACAGTCAGCACAGGTCAGCTTCACTTGGAATTATGGCCGGTGGTTTCTCTAGCACGGCCTAGGCATGTTGTGCTGTATTCATCGTATACGCACATGATTGTGGGCCATGATGAGGCTAATTCTATCACATAGCCCACACCATGCCGTTAATTACAGAAAGATTTTTTGAATTGAAGATTGTCACTACAGGACAAGGAAATGCCTCATGCCAGACCTTTATACTTTCCCCCATTCAAGTTACTGAATCTAATCCCCATCTGAAAACTGATATCACATATATAAACAACATAACAATGCAAATTGTTGTCTTGATTTCCTCTTCTCTGGTGAGGCTCCTTACTCACGTTGGGTAACACAATGTTTCGTAAACACAGGTATAAATGGGAGAGGAGAGAAAAGATGAGACAGAAGAAGAGAGCTACAAACATGCACACACCGAGCAAAGATCAGAATGAAGAGGTGGGCAAAAGCAACAGGAATAGAGGGGCAGGGGTCAGTCTAACACCACACTCGCACAGAGTACATGAAAAACAACTTAGTGGAATGACTGAGGCACGGAAACACAAAAAAGGATCGTCTCAGCAAACGTTTCCCATGCCAATCAGCATCAAGGGAGGCTCTGGAGATATTGCTGAGGCCAGTCAACTGGGACACCCACCGTAAAAAAAGAACTAAAGGATTTCACACCCCAACGTGGGACATTCATATCAAACCCACTCACACAAATCACAAAGAGAATATAAACGGTATCCACGGTGTACGAGTCGCACAAAAAAGCATGACACACAAGAAGAAAACATCAGCACAACAAATCACGCATTTCTTGCAGTCTGCAAGTGCAACAACGCTGTTCCCACAACTACGCGCTTCCGGCTCCACAGTGTTGAAGGTCACAGGTGGGGCATCTACAGTGCAGTGCAGGCTGAAGCTTTAAACAGGGCGATTTTCCACCAGGGCAGGGGCGGGCTGCACAGAGGTTGGGTCCTCTCCCGAGCGCCGCTTTCTAGAAATTCAATTATTTCAAGCTGGCCAAGAGACAGCGTTAGCTTAAACAAACAATTAAATGTGGGACTAGAAAACTGTATTCTTTGTTCTTTTTTCCCCCTTTTTTTCAAACCCGTCAAAGTGTAACATTGCCACTGCCATTACTCCATAAAAAGCAAACTTTGTCTGAACATTATCATTCAGATCAGAACTGAACATAGGGCCAACAAGGGTTACATTGGTACATACCTCTGCTCGCTGTGCCCGACTTCAGCAGAATGTGGCGTGGCACCAGCTTCCTGGGTCAGCAAATAGCTCCCTGCAGACAAACTTGAGGGACAACGCACATACACATGACAAAACATACGAACATACATACAAAAACCAGCAGAATTATCAGTGTTGTAAATTATCAGTCAACAAAGTGCTTGAGAAATGAAAAAGTTCACATTTCTCCTCCCTACAAAATCTATTTTGTCTACAGACAACGCACTTTAAAATGTAAAAATGCTGCACTTCTGATGCAATGAAAGCAGGTCCAGCCAGAGCACAACAAGTATGGATCTAGGTCCACTGACAGGGCCAAGACTACTCATGGCAACACATACAGGGCCAAAACACTGCTCATGGCCAACACAATCAATGGGCACACCTACAGGGCCAACATAATCATGGCCAACACTACTCATGCCAACACTACTCATGGCACACACTGCTCATGGCCAACACTACTCATGGCCAAAACCACTACTCATAAAACACACACATACAGGGCCAAACACTACTCATGGCCAACACTACTCATGGCCCACACATACTCATGGCCAATTGCGGTCCGGCTGGGCTATAAGCAAAATTATCTTATCTTATCTTACTCATGGCCAACACTACTCATGGCCAACATACAGGGCCAAACAATACTCATGGCCAACACTACTCATGGCCAACACACTGCTCATGGCAACACTACTCATGGCACAACCCAACAACACACCCAGACATGGCCAACAACAGGGCCAACAATAAATCATGGCCAAACACTGCTCATGGCCAAAACACTATCATGGCCAACACTACTCAGGACACACATACAGGGCACAAACACTGCTCATGGCCAACACTACTCATGGCAAACATACAGGGCCAACACATACTCATGGCCAACACTGCTCATGGCCAACACTACTCATGGCCAACACTACTCATAGCCAACATACTCATGGCCAACATACTCATGGCACAACATACAGGGCCAAACACTACTCATGACACCACATACAGGGCCAACACTGCTCATGGCCAACACTACTCATGGCCAACACTACTCATGGCCAAACACTACTCATGGCCAAACACTACTCATGGCACACATACAGGGCCAAACACTACTCATGGCCAACACTACTCATGGCCAACACTACTCACATACAGGGCCAAACAACTACTCATGCCACACATACAGGGCCAACACTACTCATGGCCAACACTACTCATGGCCAACACTACTCATGGCACACATACAGGGCCAACAATAACTCATGGCCAACATACTCATGGCCAACACTACTCATGGCCAACACTACTCGTGGCCAACATTACTCATGGCACACATACAGGGCCAACAATACTCATGGCCAACACTACTCGTGGCCAACACTACTCATGGGTCAACACTACTCATGGCCAACACTACTCGTGGCAACATTACTCATGGCACACATACAGGGCCAACACTACTCATGGGCCAACATTTATTCATGGCCAACATACAGGGCCAACCAAACTACTCATGGCCAACACTACTCATGGCCAACACTACTCATGGCCAACACTACTCATGGCACCACATACAGGGCCAACACTACTCATGGCCAACACTACTCACGGCAAACCACTACTCATGGCACACATACAGGGCCAACAATACTCATGGCACACATCACAGCGGGCAACAACACTACTCATGGCCAACACTACTCATGGCCAACACTAACTCATGGCCAACACTACTCATGGCCCAACATACATGGCCAACACTACTCATGGCAACACTGCTCATGGCCAACACTACTCATGGCCAACAATACTCATAGCCAACCACTACTCATGGCCAACACTACTCATGGCACACATACAGGGGCCAACATACTCATGACACACATACAGGGCCAAACACTGCTCATGGCCAACACTACTCATGGCCAACACTACCATGGCCAACACTACTCATGGCCAACACTACTCATGGCACACATACAGGGCCAACACTACTCATGGCCAAACCACTACTTATGGCCAACACTACTCACATACAGGGCCAACACTATCTCATGCCACACATACAGGGCCAAACACTACTCATGGCCAACACTACTCATGGCCAACACTACTCATGGCGCCAACACATTACAGGGCCAAAACTATATCAGGCCAAACAATACTCAAGGCCAACACTACTCATGGCCAACAATACTCGGGCCAACACATACTCATGGCACACATACAGGGCCAACAATACTCATGGCCAACACTACTCGTGGCCACACACTACTCATGGTCAACAACTACTCATGGCCAACACCCCACTACTCGTGGCCAACATTACTCATGGCACATACAGGGCCAACACTACTCATGGCCAACATTACTCATGGCCAACATACAGGGCCCAACACTACTCATGGCCAACCACTACCATGGCCAAACACTACTCATGGCCCAACACACTACTCATGGCACACATACAGGGCAAACACTACTCATGGCCAACACTACTCATGGCACACATAACAGGGCCAACATACTTTCATGGCCAACATTACTCATGGCACACATACATGGCAACACTATCATGGCCAACACTACTCATGGCACACTACTTATGGCACACATACAGGGCCAACACTACTCATGGCCAAACACTATTCATGGCCACAACACTATCATGGCCAACACTACTCATGGCCAACAACTACTCATGGCACACATACAGGGCCAACACTACTCATGGCCAACACTATTCCCATGGCCAACACTACACTCATGCCAACACCACTCATGGCCAAAACACTATCATGGCACACCATACAGGGCCAAAAACTACTATCATGGCCAACAATACTCACGGCCAACACTACTCATGGCACACCATACAGGGCCAACAATACTTATGGCACACATACAGGGACCAACACTACTCATGGCCAACACTACTCATGGCCAACACTACTCATGGCCAAACACTACTCATGGCCAAACATACATGGCCAACACTACTCATGGCAAACACACCAACATGTTGCTGTGAACTTGGTAAAGAGGAATCACAGTCATAACATGTTAAGTCATGTTCATTCTCAACAATCCGCTTTAATGAAATCAGAACCTGATACACCATGTGCCTACAGAGAATATGCACTGTTCTTTGTGCACATACATCCCAGCTCTTTGTCAACATGTAGCTGTGTTCTTTGTGCACATACATCCCGGCTCTTTGTCAACACATGTGGCTGTGTTCTTTGTGCACATACATCCCGGCTCTTTGTCAACATGTAGCTGTGTTCTTTGTGCACATACACCCCAGCTCTTTGTCAACATGTAGCTGTGTTCTATGTGAATGCATGGCTGTGTTTCAGACACACAGCTCAGTTCTTTGCGAACACACCACTGAGTTCTGTATGAACTTTTGGTAAAGTTTTTTTTTTTTTTTCATGATACATGAATAGCAGAGTTCCTTAAAAAAAAAATGGAAAAAAAAAAGACCCTTCCCCCCCCAAGTGGATATTTTTTCCTTCTGTTTTGAGGGGACAGGACATGGTTTAACTTCTTCAGGGGACTAACAGCACTTTGTGACGTGAATGTGATCTGCTAGCATACCAAAAAGACGGTTCAAATCTGCCCTCATCATATACCTGTTTGTGTTGGTGCACTGGACAATCAACATGTTCAGCTGTGTTGATATGAACACTGAATTTTACCTCAGCATATTTGAACTGAACAACAAAAAATCAATTTTGCAATGAGATATAAAATAAATTGTTACCGAAAACTAATTTCGCCATACACAGAGTAATGCATAATTGGAGGCACCCTCATCAGAGTTATACAAAAAAAAACAAAAAAAACCCAAAAAAACCTGACTCTGGCTCGCGGTCTAAAAGTCACAACTGCAAGAAAGTTTAGATAGCATTGTATTTCATTAGTTCATGGCTCCTATTATGAGCTCAAGCAAAAGTCGCTGAAATTCTGGCAGGAAAACGGTGGGCATGCTTCCCTCCCCTCTATCGCACCTCCCCAGGACAACAAATTCAGAGACTTGCTTTCCAAATGGTGCAGTCTGACGCCAATCTCAGCACTGACAGGGGTTAATCCATTCTTCAGTCCACCATGGACTAGGACGATTTGTTCTACAGTCTCTGTCAATCCCTGTCATTTTGTAGAGTCTTGTCCAAGAATGATGACACATAGCATCACATTGCTTTGCTTTCACCTGGGAAGAAAAACTGGTTAGGACCCTCTCTCATGAAGAAGTTTATGTACCATTTTTTTCTAGCACCAGTGTCATCTGCTATTCTACCCAAAATGCAACAGTGCACCAAGGATTTTACCGTCACTCTTCATCTTCTTCCTGGATTGCTTTTCTTTTCTTTTCATTTCTCATTTCATCATTTCGCTGGCTAAATTTCGCAAATTAACCAACAAGTGGGAGTCCTGTCGGGTACAAATGCTCTGAAAAGCACAGCAGCAGAAATACACAATGAATGATAACCAAAGCACAGCAGCAGAAATACACAATGAATGATAACCAAAGCACAGCAGCAGAAATACACAATGAATGATAACCAAAGCACAGCAGCAGAAATACACAATGAATGATAACCCAAAGCACAGCAGCAGAAATACACAATGAATGATTACAAAAACACAGCAGCAGAAACACACAATCAATGATAACAAAAACACAGCAGCAGAATTACACAATCAATGATAATAAAAACACAGCAGTAGAAATACACAATGAATGATCACAAAAGCACACAGCAAAAAATACACAATGAATGAAAACAAAAGCACAGCAGCAAAACTGCACAATGAATGATCACAAAAGCACAGCAGCAAAAATGCATAATAAATGATAATAAAAGCACAGCAGCAAAAATACACAATGAATGATAACAAAAGCACAGCAGCAAAAATGCACAATGAATGATAACTAAAAAATACAGAAGCAGAAATACATAATGAATGATCACAAAAAACACAGCAGCAAAAAAACACAATCGATGTCGCTCTAACAAAAGCACAGCCGCAAAAAATGAATGATCACAACAGCACAGCAGCATAAAACACACAATGAATGATAACAGAAGCTTAATTAGTGAAGTGGAAAAGGACTAAGACGCAACACCTGACATCACCCACAACACATACTGTCTGTCCCTTCAGTCCACACAACACCTGACATCAACCACAACACATACTGTCTGTCCCTTCAGTCCACAACAACACCTGACATCAACCACAAACACATACTGTCTGTCCCTTCAGTCCACACACCTGACATCAACCACAACACATACTGTCTGTCCCTTCAGTCCACCACACCTGGCATCAACAACAACACATACTGTCTGTCCCTTCAGTCCACACACTGACATCAACAACAACAACATACTGTCTGTCCCTTCAGTCCACACAACACCTGACATCAACCACAATGCATACTGTCTGTCCCTTCAGTCCACACAACACCACTGACATCAACCACAACACATACTGTCTGTCCCTTCACTCCACACAGCACCTGACATCCAACAACAACACATACTGTCTGTCCCTTCAGTCCACACAACACCTGACATCAACCACAACACATACTGTCTGTCCCTTCAGTCCACACAAACACCTGACATCAACAACAACACATACTGTCTGTCCCTTCAGTCCACACACCTGACATCAACCTCAAGGCATACTGTCTGTCCCTTCAGTCCACACACCCTGACATCAACCACAACACATACTGTCTGTCCCTTCAGTCCACACACCTGACATCAACCACAACACACATACTGTTTGTCCCTTCAGTCCACACACCCTGACATCAACCACAACACATACTGTCTGTCCCTTCAGTCCACATAACACCTGACATCAACCACAACACATACTGTCTGTCCCTTCAGTCCACACAACACCTGACATCAACAACAACACATACTGTCTGTCCCTTCAGTCCACACAAACACCTGACATCAACCACAAGGCATACTGTCTGTCCCTTCAGTCCACACACCTGACATCAACAACAAACATACTGTCTGTCCCTTCAGTTCACACCACCTGACATCAACCACAAGGCATACTGTCTGTCCTTTCAGTCCACACAACACCTGACATCAACCACAACACATACTGTCTGTCCCTTCAGTCCCAGTCCATTCCCAGCCCTCCCTAACAGATGTCACCACACTACTCCTTGACAAACAAGCGTATACTCACTCTGTCAGCTTGGTGAGGATGTTCTTCACCACTGCGAAGGCACACTGCGGACTGAAACATCAAGACAACAGCAGTGTTAAAAGGCCACTACAGCTACAGGCAGAACACTGCTGTACAACTGTACACTGATCAAAACAACGAAATACCTTTTGATCTATATAAAAATCCACCATTGCTACCGGGCTGCTTGCTATAGAGCCCTGCAGTGGCTGTGTGACTTGTTGCCAGTTTCTCTTTCTTCTTTTCTGCTAGTTCTTTATGATAGTTCTGTCTATAACAAGTCACATGATTGTCACATATACTGTCCCACTGGCAGAGAACAGGTCAGGAGTCACTTTAACATGCTTAAAACTTCCCCCCAATGTTTCAGCAAACTTGAGAGCTTTTGGTTTTAAAAAAACAAAAACAAAAAAAAAAAAAACAACAACTAAGAAATGCATGAAAGGTTTTCTTTTTTTTTTAATCAAGCATTGATACATTTGAAACATTGGGAGCTACATGAAGTACATTGTCATCCACCAGCATGATAAATACTCTGCTTCATTATCCTATAGTTTGATGTCACTTACTACCATTTTTCAACTTACAGACTCACTCTAATCATATCACACACAGAGAAGAAATGAACGATTTTATGAAGGGTCTTACTGAAAAAAAGGCAAAGGTAACTAAACGGGAATTGAGCTACCTAAATGGGTATTGAGATACCTAAATGGGCATTGGGATAATTAAACGGGCACTGGGATACCTAAATGGGCATTGGGATAATTAAACAGGCACTAGGATAACTAAATGGGCATTGAGAAGAGGGCAGACCTCTGCTCCAGCTGAACACTCCTTACTGCCATGAAACTCTACCTGGCTTCATCATATCATTCTTGACCTTTCTCCTTACTTCAGTGAAACCCTACCTGGCTTCATCATATATTTCTTGACCTTTCTCCAGAACTGTCCGCTTTGCATGAAATACTGGCGTGCACCTGACTGGAGGCTCACTGTCACAGTTACCCTTTGGTGGTAGCTGTGCCCACCTGACACAATGCTCACTGTCACAGTTACCCTTTGGTGGTAGCTACACCCACCTGACACAATGCTCACGGTCACAGTTACCTTTGGTGGTAACTGCAGCTTTCTGGCTCAGTTTGTTACAGTGAAGCAACTGAAAAAAAAAAATATTCCCCACCCTCCTCCATCTCCCCTCCCAAAGCCACCTCATCACAACAGCAAACACCTCCAAAGTACAAAGTGTAGTTTAAGTGTAGCCTTCCAAAAGCAAGTGCAGCACTGATGTGCAATATCTCTAAAGCTGTAGTGGAGATGTCTTTCACTAGGTTTCTTCTTGGACACTGTCTCTGTGGCATCCTCAATGTCCGGACAGTCAGACTGGGCAGAACTTTCAGTTGTATTCTGCTTCGCACCTGACACGATAGTGACTAAGAAGATGGAAATCGTGCAAGTTATCGAATGCTCTGACTTGACCTGTTAAAAAACAAAATGGTCAAGAAGGAAACCAGTCGATAAGGTGGCAAAATCACAATCGTCTCCAGTGATTTTTCTTCTGCTTTCCCCTCCTTACTGAACCTGGTCCTTTCGACAATTAAGTCTGCAGTTCAAAGATCCACGTCGTCTTGGTTCAGCTGAAGCCATGACTCAGCTCTGGAAGTTTTTTTCTTTCCTGCATAGTTATTTCATCATCAAGAGAGGCGCCGTAGCATTGTCAGCATCAACGATGCATGCCATGCCAACAATGTAGCACTTGGCATCTCTGCCGAGTTATGAAGGTCACTCTGCTCACTGCATCCTGATGGCGGTCCAGGCCTGCACCAAATGCCACAAGTTCACAGACATGGACACATCTAGTAAGACTGAAATCCATGCATGGCTGAAAAATTCACACACATATTCCAAACTGATTCATTTCTGCATCATTTAAGAAGGTGGGGGGAAAAAAAAAACAACAACCTGGATCTGCTCTTTGATCCAGAGCCACACCAAAAATGATTGGGCCACCCTCCACTTTCCCGCCAAATGTTGCTATGACTGCCTGGGGCTTCCAGTCAAGGCAGACAAACACATAACACATCAAGGAAAACTTAAGCATGACGCAGCCATTATTCAATAACTCCCCCAGAGGTATTCTCTCCACATCTATTTCAAGACCCAGTCCTAACTTGATCAAATATCATGGTGTTTACTGTGTTGGCAATTACCTGTGCGATTCAAGTTACAAAATGGAGTGACTGTTGGATTCAAGGTCTGACCCTCAAAAAAAAAAAAAAAAAAAAAAAAAACAACAAGCAAGACAAAAAACTGCTTGATAATGTTACTTCAAAAGGGGACTGGTACAATCATCAACAAATATCAGAGCATTTTTAAGGCAGCGAAAAAGAATAATGAGTTGTTAGCTTTTTGTAATGTCAGTTTCAGTCTTATTAAGAATTCACCATAGTGTTAACTTTCTTGAAATAAATTTGAGCAAGCTCTATGCAACAGCCTGCAAAGGGCCCCACTTTCTGACAGCAGTAGTAACAACCTGCAAAGGCCCCCACTTTCTGACAGCATTAGTAACAGCCTGCAAAGGGCCCCACTTTCTGACAGCATTAGTAACAGCCTGCAAAGGGCCCCACTTTCTGACAGCAGTTGTAACAGCCTGCAAAGGGCCCCACTTTCTGACAGCAGTTGTAACAGCCTGCAAAGGGCCCCACTTTCTGACAGCAGTAGTAACAGCCTGCAAAGGACCCCACTTTCTGACAGCAGTAGTAACAGCCTGCAAAGGGCCCCCACTTTCTGACAGCAGTAGTAACAACCTGCAAAGGCCCCCACTTTCTGACAGCAGTAGTAACAGCCTGCAAAGGGCCCCCACTTTCTGACAGCAGTAGTAACAACCTGCAAAGGCCCCCACTTTCTGACAGCATAGTAACAGCCTGCAAAGGGCCCTCACTTTCTGACAGCAGTAGTAACAGCCTGCAAAGGGCCCCACTTTCTGACAGCAGTAGTAACAGCCTGCAAAGGGCCCCCACTTTCTGACAGCAGTAGTAACAGCCTGCAAAGGGCCCCCACTTTCTGACAGCAGTAGTAACAGCCTGCAAAGGGCCCCACTTTCTGACAGCAGTAGTAACAACCTGCAAAGGCCCCCACTTTCTGACAGCAGTAGTAACAGCCTGCAAAGGGCCCCCACTTTCTGACAGCAGTAGTAACAGCCTGCAAAGGGCCTCACTTTCTGACAGCAGTAGTAACAGCCTGCAAAGGGCCCCACTTTCTGACAGCATGAATAAACAGCCTGCAAAGGCCCCCACTTTCTGACAGCAGTAGTAACAGCCTGCAAAAGGCCCCCACTTTCTGACAGCAGTAGTAGTAACAGCCTGCAAAGGACCCCACTTTCTGACAGCATGAGTAACAGCCTGCAAAGGCCCCCACTTTCTGACAGCATTAGTAACAGCCTGCAAAGGCCCCCACTTTCTGACAGCATTAGTAACAGCCTGCAAAGGGCCCCACTTTCTGACAGCATTAGTAACAGCCTGCAAAGGACCCCACTTTCTGACAGCAGTAGTAACAGCCTGCAAAGGGCCCCACTTTCTGACAGCAGTTGTAACAGCCTGCAAAGGCCCCCACTTTCTGACAGCAGTAGTAACAGCCTGCAAAGGGCCCCCTTTTTCTGACAGCAGTAGTAACAGCCTGCAAAGGCCCCCACTTTCTGACAGCAGTAGTAACAGCCTGCAAAGGGCCCCACTTTCTGACAGCAGTTGTAACAGCCTGCAAAGGACCCCACTTTCTGACAGCAGTAGTAACAACATGCAAAGGCCCCCACTTTCTGACAGCATTAGTAACAGCCTGCAAAGGGCCCCACTTTCTGACAGCAGTAGTAACAGCCTGCAAAGGGTCCCCACTTTCTGACAGCAGTAATAACAGCCTGCAAAGGCCCCCACTTTCTGACAGCATTAGTAACAGACTGCAAAGGACCCCACTTTCTGACAGCAGTAGTAACAACCTGCAAAGGGCCCCACTTTCTAACAGCAGTAGTAACAGCCTGCAAAGGGCCTCACTTTCTGAAGCATTAGTAACAGCCTGCAAAGAGCCCCACTTTCTGACAGCAGTTGTAACAGCCTGCAAAGGCCCCCACTTTCTGACAGCAGTAGTAACAGCCTGCAAAGGCCCCCCTTTCTGACAGCAGTAGTAACAGCCTGCAAAGGGCCCCCACTTTCTGACAGCATTAGTAACAGCCTGCAAAGGCCCCACTTTCTGACAGCAGTAGTAACAACCTGCAAAGGACCCCCACTTTCTGACAGCAGTTGTAACAGCCTGCAAAGGACCCCACTTTCTGACAGCAGTTGTAACAGCCTGCAAAGGCCCTGACTTTCTGACAGCATGAGTAACAGCCTGCAAAGGGGCCCCCATTTTCTGACAGCATTAGTACCAACCTGCAAAGGCCTCACTTTCTGACAGCATTAGTAACAGCCTGCAAAGGCCCCCACTTTCTGACAGCATTAGTAACAGCCTGCAAAGGCCCCCACTTTCTGACAGCATTAGTAACAGCCTGCAAAGGACCCCACTTTCTGACAGCATGAGTAACAGCCTGCAAAGGGCCCCACTTTCTGACAGCATGAGTAACAGCCTGCAAAGGGCCCACTTTCTGACAGCAGTAGTAACAGCCTGCAAAGGGCCCCCTTTTCTGACAGCAGTAGTAACAGCCTGCAAAGGACCCCACTTTCTGACAGCAGTAGTAACAACCTGCAAAGGACCCCACTTTCTGACAGCAGTAGTAACAGCCTGCAAAGGGCCCCCACTTTCTGACAGCATTAGTAACAACCTGCAAAGGCCCCACTTTCTGACAGCATTAGTAACAGCCTGCAAAGGACCCCACTTTCTGACAGCAGTAGTAACAGCCTGCAAAGGGCCCCGACTTTCTGACAGCAGTAGTAACAACCTGCAAAGGGCCCCACTTTCTGACAGCAGTAGTAACAGCCTGCAAAGGGCCCCCACTTTCTGACAGCAGTAGTAACAGCCTGCAAAAGGCCCCCACTTTCTGACAGCAGTAGTAACAGCCTGCAAAGGCCCCCACTTTCTGACAGCAGTAGTAACAGCCTGCAAAGGGCCCCCACTTTCTGACAGCATTAGTAACAGCCTACAAAGGCCCCCACTTACTGACAGCATTAGTAACAGCCTGCAAAGGCGCCACTTTCTGACAGCATTAGTAACAGCCTGCAAAGGGCCCCCACTTTCTGACAGCAGTTGTAACAGCCTGCAAAGGACCCCACTTTCTGACAGCATTAGTAACAACCTGCAAAGGGCCCCCACTTTCTGACAGCATGAGTAAAAGCCTGCAAAGGGCCCCCACTTTCTGACAGCAGTAGTAACAGCCTGCAAAGGACCCCACTTTCTGACAGCAGTAGTAACAGCCTGCAAAGGCCCCCACTTTCTGACAGCTGTTGTAACAGCCTGCAAAGGGCCCCACTTTCTGACAGCAGTAGTAACAGCCTGCAAAGGGCCCCCACTTTCTGACAGCAGTTGTAACAGCCTGCAAAGGGCCCCACTTTCTGACAGCAGTTGTAACAGCCTGCAAAGGCCCCTGACTTTGACAGACAGCAGTTGTAACAGCCTGCAAAGGGCCCCACTTTCTGTCAGCAGTAGTAACAGCCTGCAAAGGCCCCCACTTTCTGACAGCATGAGTAACAGCCTGCAAAGGGCCCCCACTTTCTGACAGCATGAGTAACAGCCTGCAAAGGGCCCCCACTTTCTGACAGCAGTAGTAACAGCCTGCAAAGGACCCCACTTTCTGACAGCAGTTGTAACAGCCTGCAAAGGGCCCCACTTTCTGACAGCAGTTGTAACAGCCTGCAAAGGCCCCACTTTCTGACAGCAGTTGTAACAGCCTGCAAAGGGCCCCACTTTCTGACAGCAGTTGTAACAGCCTGCAAAGGGCCCCCACTTTCTGACAGCAGTAGTAACAGCCTGCAAAGGGCCCCACTTTCTGACAGCATTAGTAACAGCCTGCAAAGGACCCCCACTTTCTGACAGCAGTTGTAACAGCCTGCAAAGGGCCCCCACTTTCTGACAGCAGTAGTAACAGCCTGCAAAGGGCCCACTTTCTGACAGCATTAGTAACAGCCTGCAAAGGACCCCACTTTCTGACAGCAGTTGTAACAGTCTGCAAAGGGCCCCCACTTTCTGACACAGCAGTTGTAACAGCCTGCAAAGGGCCCCCACTTTCTGACAGCAGTTGTAACAGCCTGCAAAGGGCCCCCACCTTCTGACAGCAGTAGTTGATAAGAAGAATACAGGGGCTTGTCAATAGGAAGAATACAGAGGCTTGTCAATAGGAAGAATATATGGGGTTGTTGATAGAATACAGGAGCTTGTTAGTTGAATACAGGGGCTTGTTGATAGGAACATTGCTTGGGCTGTTGATAAAAAGAATACAGGGGCCTGTTGATAGAATACAGGGCTTGTTGAAAGAATACAGGGGCTTGTTGATAGGAAGAATACAGGGAATTATTGATAAGAAGAATACAGGGGCATGTTGACAGGAAGAATGCAGGGACTTGTTGATAGGAAGAATGCAGGGGCATGTTGACAGGAAGAATGCAGGGACTTGTTGACAGGAAAAAAAATGCAGGGACTTGTTGACAGGAAGAATGCACGGACTTGTTGACAGGAAGAATGCAGGGGACTTGTTGACAGGAAGAATGCAGGGACTTGTTGACAGGAAGAATACAGGGACTTGTTGACAGGAAGAATGCAGGGGCATGTTGACAGGAAAAATGCAGGGACTTGTTGACAGGAAGAATGCAGGGGCATGTTGACAGGAAGAATGCAGGGAATTGTTGACAGGAAGAATGCAGGGGCATGTTGACAGGAAGAATGCAGGGGCATGTTGACAGGAAAAATGCAGGGACTTGTTGACAGGAAGAATGCAGGGACTTGTTGACAGGAAGAATACAGGGGCATGTTGACAGGAAAAATGCAGGGACTTGTTGACAGGAAGAATGCAGGGACTTGTGACAGGAAGAATACAGGGGCATGTTGACAGGAAAAATGCAGGGACTTGTTGACAGGAAGAATACAGGGGCATGTGTGACAGGAAGAATGCAGGGACTTGTTGACAGGAAGAATACAGGAGGCATGTTGACAGGAAGAATACAGGGGCATGTTGACAGGAAGAATACAGGGGCATGTTGACAGGAAGAATGCAGGGGCTTGTTGATAGGAAGAATGCAGGGGACTTGTTGATAAGAAAAAATACAGGGGCATGTTGACAGGAAGAATACAGGGACTTGTTGACAGGAAGAATACAGGGGCATGTTGACAAGAAAGAATACAGGGGCATGTTGACAGGAAGAATACAGGGGCATGTTGACAGGAAAAATGCAGGGGCTTGTTGACAGGAAGAATGCAGGGACTTGTTGATAAGAAAAAATACAGGGGCATGTTGACAGGAAGAATACAGGGACTTGTTGACAGGAAGAATACAGGGGCATGTTGACAGGAAGAATACAGGGGCATGTTGACAGGAAAAATGCAGGGGCTTGTTGACAGGAAGAATGCTGGGACTTGTTGACAGGAAGAATGCAGGGACTTGTTGACAGGAAGAATGCAGGGACTTGTTGACAGGAAGAATACAGGGGCATGTTGACAGGAAGAATGCAGGGGCTTTGCTTCCAACAGGTTCCATTACCTGAAGTTCAGGGTTGGCTGGAGGATCTGGTTGAGTTGAAGCTCTTCAGTCTGCACCACCTCATAGTTCTGCATGTTGACTCGTGCTGCATCCACATCAAACACTTTCCAAAGGTAAAATAAAGACTATGGAAAGTAAATAAATCAGACCAACATGGGGAAAACAAGGAAAGATTGGAAGTGAAAGAAAATATTCAACAATAACAACTTCAAAAAAAACACCAATTGAAATCCAGACTGATGTACAGAAACACAGCAAAACAAAACTGCAATGCCGCAGTGGAGTCTTGATATAAAGATCTTTACGATTTTAAATCTTATATATCATCGCATGTGTATGTACATCTCATAATAATATAGGGAATGTGCAAATCTGCATATTGTGTGTGTGTGTGTGTGTGTGTGTGTGTGTGTGTGTGTGTGTGTGTGTGTGTGTGTGTGCTTGTGTGTGTGCATGTGCATGTATAGTGTATCTCTGTGTGTGTGTGTGTGTGTGTGTGTGTGTGTGTGTGTGTGTGTGTGTGTGTGTGTGTGCATGCGTATGTTCATTTGCAAGCTCAAGTTGTACAACCTACACCAAACGATTCTGCATATTTGCATTAATTGTCAGTGTATAAATGCAAGCCAGACTAAAGATTTGTGAACTGTACCCACTAATATATTGCCGTATGCTAAAGTGCATGCATGCAAATGTAACTGGTATATGAAAAGCACCACTCATTTTCTATCTTGCAGATTCACCAGTTTCAGTGGATGCATCTAGTTGGTTTTACCTTTCAAGAGGTAGGAGTTGGGCCGCAAGTAACAGCCCAGCCAGCCTCTAACACATTCGCTGCGTGTGTTCTGTTCCAGACCATGAGGAATCTGCCGTTCTGGTTTTGCACAGACATAGACAGCTTTTTGCTGGGAAAACAAGCGAACCAGAAATCTTTGTTACCACCCAGCCATGTGCTGTACTATTCTGAAAACAGTAACCTAGCTAAACTGAACTAGGAGAAAGAGAGGACAGGATTTCCATACATCACCATAATTCTGTTCCAAAAATGGTACATGCTTGAAATCAGTCCCACCAGAATGTAAACAACATAAAAAAAGAGGATCTATCTCTTTCACACATTCTGCTGAAGACGAAATCAATATGAAATACAGTAATTTGATGTTTCTTTTCCTGAAGTCAAAAAATCATATTTCACTACTGCCTAATGCAAGCACATCTCTATTTCCCTGTCTAAAAAATCAACAAACCCAGCAGACAACACTCTACATGTGTCTAAAAATCAACAAACCAGCAAACAACATTCTGCTCGTGTCTTAAAATCAACAAACCAGCAAACAACACTCTGCTTGTGGCTAAAAATCAACAAACCAGCAAACAGCACTCTGCTTGTGTCTAAAAATCAACAAGCTAGCAAACAGCACTCTGCTCGTGTCTAAAAATCAACAAACATGCAAAACAACACTCTGCTTGTGTCTAAAAATCAACAAACCAGCAAACAACGCTCAACTTGTGTCTAAAAATCAACAAACCAGCAAACAACACTATACTTGTGTCTAAAAATCAACAAACCAGCAAACAACACTATACTTGTGTCTAAAAATCAACAAACCAGCAAACAACACTATACTTGTGTCTAAAAATCAACAAAACAGCAAACAACACTACACTTGTGTCTAAAAATCAACAAAAACAGCAAACAACACTCAGCCCCTGACTTTTAAGACGGACCAACTGGTCACAGAAGACTGCCCTTCTCCCATTTTCCCTTCATCTGCTCCAGCCCCATTCACACCCTTCCTTTTCTTCTCCCACCAGAAAATCATTCCACTCACTCAGTCCTCCCCACACCCACACTGTCCTCCCTTTCCCTGTGTGAAATGGCCAGTCTCTGCTCTAACCTGAAAACTGTTCAACAACACACCAGCACCCATTTGTAAAAATTTGTTTTGTTCCCTTCCCTATCTAGAACAGCCCTCTCTGCCCTAGCTTGTGAACCATTCACCACACTTCCTCCAACACCCATCATTTTCCTCTTCTTGTCCAGGAGACAAACCATTCAACACTACCTCCTTCAACACCCATCATTTTCCTCTTCTTGTCCAGGAGACAAACCATTCAACACTACCTCCTCCTCCAACACCCATCATTTTCCTCTTCTTGTCCAGGAGACAAAACCCATTCAACACTACCTCCTTCAACACCCATCATTTTCCTCTTCTTGTCCAGGAGACAAACCAGCCCACTTCCATCCCCACCCTGAAAAACCCTCCTCTCTACACCCATCATATCAATCTTCAACACACTTGCCACTCCATCCTCCGCACACCCACCACCTCAATCCTCCCCACACCCACCACCTCCATTGACCCACATCCACCACCTCCATCTGCCCCACACCCACCAAATCCATCTGCCCCACACCACCCACCTCCCCCACACCCACCACCCCCATCTGCCCCACACCCACCACCTCCATCTGCCCCACACTCACCACCTCCCCCACACCCACCACCTCCATCTGCCCCATACCCACCACCTCCATCCCTCCACACCCACCACCTCCGTCCCCTCACACCTTACATCTCCATCCCTCTGCACCCTTTCCCTCAATCCTCCCACACCTTCTAGTTACACAAATCACCCAAACCCACCATCTCCATCATCTACCCACCATCTCCATCATCCTACCCACCCACCCCCATCAACCAGCCTAACCCCTGTCTACCAGCCCACCCCCATCAACCAGCCTAAACCCCTGTCAACCAGCCCACCCCCTGTCAACCAGCCTAACCCCTGTCAACCAGCCCATCCCCTGTCAACCAGCCCACCCCCTGTCAACCAGCCACCCCCTGTCGACCAGCCTAACCCCTGTCTACCAGCCCACCCCCTGTCAACCAGCCCACCATCTCCATCATCCTACCCACCCCCTGTCAACCAGCCTAAACCCTGTCAACCAGCCCAACACCTGTCAACCAGCCCAACCCCTGTCAACCAGCCTAACCCCTGTCAACCAGCCTAACCCCTGTCAACCAGCCCACCTGCTGTCTGATGTCCCTGAAGAAGGCGTGGCCGTTGCAGCGCACAATGATGGCGACACCTCCAGATCCCACTGGTGGTAGCTCACCTGTTCCCCTGGACAGCCGGGCTGCCGGTACTGGGAGGGGTCCTCTGCACCAACATGGGACAGGCAGTGCTGATGCATTAGAACTTCAACTCTCAGTGCTGGCTAGGTCCAACATAACAATTCCTGGCGAAACATCCATTCCAATAATGGTGATGACAAAGAAGCCAACAATTTTGAGCATCTAACCCCCTGAGTACCTACCTGCCCCCGTTCTACCAGTCGATGCCAAACCTCATTCCTCCCACAATGCATCACCCTTCAGTGGCTGGCGTGACCTTCCAGTGGATTCTCAACATGGCAGTCGTTCAGGGGGGCTGACCCATGACCCCTGATGATGGCTGCATCCTGGGGACTGTCAGCTATCACCAGACAGACCTGGATGTGGTGATGTGTATGGGGGAAAAGATGGAATGAACTATGTGTATGGGGGAAAGATGGAATGAACAATGCATATTAGGGGAAGATGGAATGAACAATGTGTATGGGGTGAAAGATAGAATGAACAATGCATATTAGGGGAAGATGGAATGAACAATGTGTATGGGGGGAAGATGGAATGAACAATGTGTATGGGGTGAAAGATAGAATGAACAATGCATATTAGGGGAAGATGGAATGAACAATGTGTATGGGGGAAGATGGAATGAACAATGCATATTAGGGGAAGATGGAATGAACAATGTGTATGGGGGGAAGATGGAATGAACAATGTGTATGGGGGGAAGATGGAATGAACAATGTGTATGAGGGAAAGACAGAATGAACAATGTGTATGGGGGAAAGATGGAATGAACAATGTGCTAGTAGTGCCACCAAGGGGGTGCTAACAACTTAAACAACATTTCATGGCAATCTCTTCCATCCAATTATGATCAAGCAAACAAACAAAACAGCAAGCTGTCTCCTCAAAGAAATACTGCTGTGGTATTGTAGTCTCTATCTGCAGAGCCAAAAGGCCACAGTGGAGAGAAGGAAGTCATCTATGAGTCAGTGGACGTAGAGCGGGAAGTCCGGATTTACTCAAACCATTCTTGCAAGTGCTTGAACAACTCACAATCCAAGGCTCTCAAAAGAAATTAATCTCCTACGTCATGTTGTCACTGACATTCAATGATAGTCACTTTGGCAACATTTGGCAACATTTCATCTTTGCATTAAGAAAACCCACATGACACAAAATCCTTGCCTTTTAAAAAAAAAAAAAAAAAAAAAATTAGGAAATAGGAAATTCAGGGGAGGAGGGGGGGGGGGGGGGGGGTCACACTTTTCAAGAGTTTTGGAATTATTTTCTTAATTTCCTCACAGGGATATTCCTAAAAAAAAAAAAAAAAAAAAAAGGGACTGGTTGATTGCTGTGGGTTGTCAAAGAAGAGTGAAAGGGAAGGAAGGTGAACCATGAACTTATGATGAAGGATGAGACATGGCATCTGCCTGATTGTTATTGATGGGACTTGGCATCTGCCTGATTGTTATTGATGAGACATGGCATCTGCCTGATTGTTATTAATGGGACTTGGCATCTGCCTGATTGTTATTGATGAGACATGGCATCAGCCTGATTGTTATTGATGAGACATGGCATCTGCCTGATTGTTATTGATGGGACTTGGCATCTGCCTGATTGTTATTGATGAGACATGGCAGCTGCCTGATTGTTATTGTTGAGACTTGGCATTATGGAACAGATCTGGCAGATGGCAGATGCCTAACTGTTATGGATGAAACTTGGCTGATGCCTGATCGCTGAACCAGTCCAGCGAATGCAGTTCAGGTGACAGAAACTGAGCTGGGAGTGAAAACCGCAGCTGATACAAACCAGAGACTGAAACCAGCAAGTCACAAATTACATAAATCATACACAGTCTCTCACTCTGTCTCTCTCTCACACACACATACACACATACACACACACACACACACAACACACACACACACACACACACATACATACACACCAAGTAAAACCCATTGAAGAGAGATGACAGAAGCAAAGGCCGTCCAGTCACTCACACACACACACACACCTGTTGACAGTGTCCCCATCTACCCTAAGCCCACTCACCTTGAAGCTTGAGCTTGGTGCTGCTGCCCACTGGCGTCATTTCGTTCAGAAGGGAGTCCAGGTAACTGGGAGCTGTATCTGCACCTGAGGATCAGATCTCACCTTTCAGCCTGTGTCAGAGGTCTTCCATCTTTGTGGTCACTTAAAAAATACCTGTGACACAGGTCTTCCATCTTTGTGATCATTTAAAAAATACCTGTGTCACAGGTCTTCCGTCTTTTTGGTCACCTAAAAAAATACCTGTGACATAGGTCTTCCATCCTTTTGGTCACCTAAAAAATACCTGTGACATAGGTCTTCCATCTGTTTGGTCAGTTAAAAAATACCTGTGACATAGCCTTCTGTCTGTTTGGTCACTTAAAAAATACCTGTGACCCAGTTCTTCCATCTATTTGGTCACTTAAAAAAAACCCAGTGACATAGCCTTCTGTCTGTTTGGTCACTTAAAAAATACCTGTGACCCAGGTCTTCCATCTGTTTGGTCACTTAAAAAATACCTGTGACATAGCCTTCTTCTGTTTGGTCACTTTAAAAATATCTGTGACATAGCCTTCTGTCTGTTTGGTCACTTAAAAAATACCTGTGACATAGCTATCCATCTGTTTGGTCAGTTAAAAAAATACCTGTGACATAGCTATCCATCTGTTTGGTCACTTGATAAGCAAGGTGCACAAGGCTTGACTTCAACAGCTGACGAGTCAATTATTGAAACTAACAGACAGGCAGATCTCTCAGCGCCTATTTCATGCACACACACACACACACACACACACACACACACAGTTTTTTTTCTGTTTAACTAGCTAATGACTATCACAGGTGTGTTACGACTGCATTATTGACAACTTTAAGTTCAGCTGGAATTGTGAACATACTATTCAAGTACTACTTGTGCGACTGATTTGAAGTTCATCGCATGCATTCTCATGGAAGATTCCCATAGCATAAAATGCACCAAAAACAAATCAATTGAATATTAAAACTAAGTTCTAACCAACACTTCTTTCCCTTTATACAAAAAATGTGACATCAGTGAATGACTAAGCAGTACTTCATGAAACCATGCTCTTTGTTTTATCTCCTTTCAAATCAAGCTGAATTGAATTTCTAGCTGAGAAATGTTTGTTTCCAAAAAACATATGTTACTAAAGTGAGGAACGTCAGTTGTTCAAAACAGATTTTTATGTGATTGTCACATGCTGCTGCTGATATAGCCAGAAGCAGCAAAAAGCCATGAGATACAATATAAAGCTGGCATCACTGCAACATTAGTTTTGAATAATAAGTAATGAATTTTGGGGTAATGTACATGCATTGCAAGTTGTGTATGGTTTTTCATAACAAATGCTTGATAAAGTCAAACGTTACACGTGTTCATCCTATAATGTTAAAAGTGTGTAAATCAATGAAGTTGTGTGAATATGATACAGATGACGGCATTGGTTCACGGGGGAAATGCTGTATCATACATTACAGTTTAAAGAACTGCAGTCCCCTAACAAGGCTTTAAGACTCTAGCTATCAAACAGTCATCGATGAACCCACAATCCCATTTTCTTCTTTCCAAAGAAATGTCTCGGCAATAGCTTTCATGTCAGTTTTATTACACTTGATGGCTCACAAAATTACAGTGAATTGTCTCATCTTTTTACAAGTGTGTGTGTGTGTGTGTGTGTGTGTGTGTGTGTGTGTGTGTGTGCGTGTGTGTCTGTGTGTGTGTGTGTGTAGTGTGTGTTTCCCCATTTGCATGACCAACCAACCAAAGTATTCATCTAAGATATTTTACTAATGCATACACAGTTAGTGATGCCAAAATACAAAAATGGCTGAAAATTTAATATACTTTTTTTTTTTTAACCATACTTAACGCATGCATGATGACCCACCCACTAAAGAATGTTCATTTTGAAGTACTTGTGGACCTCCATCATAAGAGATATGTCCACAGCCAAGCCAGTGTTTGTTTCATATTGCCAACAAATGACCCCCAACATGTCAAAATAACTTGCATAAGGTAAAATCAATTCACTGAGCTGTAGACATACAGCAGTAAACAGGGAGGTCACGTAGCAGAGTGTAGACTGTTCTTCTGCTACAGGAGCTAACACTTTGCATCAACTGGAAGAGTTACTTTCAACATTTTTTTTTTTTTTTGTAACAGAATATTCACATGAAATGTCAAAGTTTTCATCTCTAAACTTCTTCTTCTGTGTACGCAGACTAATAGTCCTGCGGACACCCCCTGAAGAGAAAGGCAAAGATTAAAACCCATCTATCAACAAAGGGAAGTGGACTCTTGTGTGTATGACTTTTATCCCGCCACTAAGGCAGCCATACTCCAATTTCAGGGAAGGTGCATGCTATGTGTAACGCGTCATCCAAAACCAACGGCCAAAACTAGCCTTCTCTTTCGAAAGTTGGTGATGGTATTTTACGTGTGTGCAAGAGATGTATGCACGCATTCACACACGGAACCTCGGTTTATAGTCTCATTTGAAGGACTGTATGGGAAATGGAGCCAGAACCCAATGTTAACTCCGAGGGAAAAAATCCCCTGTACTGAAATGGCCCGGCAGATTTTCTAACCTGCAACCCCAAGATTATGAGTCCAGTGCTCTACCACTGAGCTATCCTGGCCACCCATCTCCAAAACATTTTTGTATTCAATGAAACATATTACTTCATACTTTGTAACTGGTCACTTCACACTGTACAAGTTCAGTTCAAAATGTCGCTGAACAGATCACAGATCCCCCATCTGTTAAGATCTGCACACAATGTAATGTGTTTGTTCCTGGATCTCGTTCCATCTGCCTGTAAGCCTTGTCAAACTTGGTTAAGCTGTACATGTGTAACCTTTAGTTGTACACGTGTAACCTTTAGTTGCACATGTGTAACCTTTAGTTGTACATGTGTAACCTTTAGTTGCACATGTATAACCTTTAGTTGTACATGTGTAACCTTTAGTTGCACATGTGTAACCTTTAGTTGCACATGTGTAACCTTTAGTTGTACATGTGTAACTTTACTAACAATCAACAAACATGGATGAAAACATAATCTTCTCAGCTAAAGTAACATGAAAATTGTGATAAATCTTTAGTTCACAACACCTAACTCCCAATTCCACATATTTTGGTGCTAATTTGGGAAAAGCAACTGTGTTGTGACAGCTTACTGATTGTACAGTGAAGATTATGCATGAGTTTCAGTTTCATCAAGGAGGTGTCACTGCACGCAGACTAGTCCATATACACAAGAAGGTGTCACTGCACACAGACTAGTCCATATACACATCTGCTTAGTTTCAAGACCACACTGCACATGATTTCAAGTCCCTGGATGAATGAATTAACGACTAAGATGAGAGAATTTAAGAAGAGGGTCTCGCAGCTATGACTTAACAGATCTCTGAGCTAGGCATTAGCTTAAAACGAAGATCAAACCTAACATTGACTGTGCCATTTTATCATTCTATGTGTGTGTATGGTGAGTGTACATGTGTGTGTGTGTGTATGTGTGTGCATGGGTGTGTGGTCACAAGTCCATGTGTGTGTGTTCATGTATAAGGTGTGTGTGTACATGTGTGCATATGTGTGCATGTGTTAGTATGTATGTGTGTGTGTGCGTGTATGTGTGTGTGTGTGAGAGTGTGTGTGTGTGTGTGTGTGTGTGTGTGTGTGTGTGTGTGTGTGTGTGTGTGTGTGTGTGCCGGTGTATGTATATATAAATCTGTGCATATATATGTATGCATGTGTGCCTGCGCATTTATGTGTACATGTGTGTGTGTGTGTGTGTGTGTATCGTGGTGTGTGTGTGTGTGTGTGTGTGTGTGTGTGGTGTGTGTGTGTGTGTGTGTGTGTGTGTGTGTGTGTGTGCGTGCGTGCGCATATATGTATATATGTATGTGTGCGCATGCATGTGTGTGCGTAAGCATGAGCGCACACATACACACACACTTTTATGTGTGTGTTCATTTATGTGTGTGTGTGTGTGTGTTTATGTGTGTGTATGTGCCTTTAATTATTCATGCATGAAAATATTTCATAGTGTAACTCACAATGGGAGTAAAGGTCTTGAAAATTTGAATTTGTCAAGAAATCTGTAGAATCTGACCACAAAACATGTCGGTGATTGCTGAAAACTGTAACAATGAAAAAAATACTGTGGGCATGGCACTGGACACACACATTCCATTACCAAGGAACAAAATGGTTGAGAGTTAAAAGTACCAGCTTAGGTTAGCCATTTTTCATACCTTTCACCTCTGTTCTACTAAACTAGCCTGACGATGTTAAAAAGAAAACTGTATAGAGAAAAGAAAGAAGAGAGAGACCTCTATGTGTAGTCCATTATTCCAGTGTGTGAGAGACTCTATGTGCAGTGACATTTATTGCAGTGTGTGAGAGACTCTATGTGCTGTGACATTTATTGCAGTGTGTGAGAGACTCTATGTGCAGTGACATTTATTGCAGTGTGTGAGAGACTCTATGTGCAGTGACATTTATTGCAGTGTGTGAGAGACTCTATGTGCGGTGACATTTATTGCAGTGTGTGTGGGGTGAACTCCTCCATCACCAGGTCTACACTAACCTGGCTTTTCCCCCCCTCAGTGCTCGCTCCTCCAGCGCAGGTTCTGTCCTTGCTGCGTCAGTGTCACCACCCCTTCCTGCCCTCTCCTCCATCCCACCGGCCACTGCTGGGCAAACCCTGGCCGCCGCAGGACTGTCCGTGTGGTCTGCGGCCTTTCTGCCTTTCTTTTCAGCACTCACCGACTCCTCACTGCTGCCTTCAGGCCCTGAGGCAGCCGGCCTGGGCTCGGACAACCTGCGCTTCAAGCTGTTCCGTGTGTGTCCTGGGTGATGTTGAAGCCTCACCGGCAGCCATGCTGTCAGCCTCACTGTCAGAAGGCAACGTACTGGTCACACCGGCGCCAGGAACGCTGCTTTTCCCATCAGGTGACAGCAGTTTCTGAGACACGGAGCGAGTGATTCTCCTCGAAAACTGGATCACCCTGTCGGGGAGATGTGTCAGGACTTTGTTGGGTGGATGACGGCACCTCATCAAAAATGCTGCCTCTGAAACTCTGGATCCTCCTCCGCATGCCATGCTGCGGGAGTTTGGTGGGGACTGCCTGACGACGAGGACGGACTGCACACATCGGCGATCACTAGAGCATCATTGTCCGAGTCAGAGAAAGGATCTGGTTCCCATTTCACGGAACTCTTCAGACAAGGCTTACCACCTGTGACCTGAGCACTGTCTGACAGCCTGCCTTCTGCTCTGGTCGAGTCTTTTCTTTGGAGTCTTGTTTGGGTTCCGCGCTGTTCCCACGGTGGTCTCAATAATGTCTGATTTTGATTTTGATGAGCGGCAATCTTTTGATGCACTGGGCTCATCCTGAATGTTTGTCTTACTCACAGCACCAGGAACCTGACTGCCTGCAACTTCACCTGTACATCTGCCCAGGAACTGTCCATCACTCTGCTTTCCAGCATCATATTTCAGATCCACCACTCGCCTCTTTGTGTCGCTGAACAGCTTGTCTGAACCAAAGGTCTCCAAGTCCTCCATGCTCACCGACCCAAATGGGTCATCGTCTTCCGTGTTCATACTCACGGCACGGCCATACCTGAGCCCTGGCTCTGCTGTCTCCTCTTCTGTTGGTTTCTTTGGGGACCCCGCCCTTTAGCCCCTACCGACTTCCTCTCGTTGTGAGGCTGGCACACGTAGGCCCGCACCGCTTTCTTCAGGTAGTGGGTTTTCTTCTCACACAGGCTGGCCACCCTGGGCAGCAGAGGCTTGTCCAGGACCACCTTGTCACAGAACAGCACAACCTTCTGGGAGGCTGGACAAACATCAGTACAGCAAACATCAATGGATGGACAAATCAACATCAATCCAGTACAGCACAACATCAATGGATGTACAAATCAACATTCACAGAAAGAAGGGAAGCAAAGCTGGAGATTGGGGTGGTGGGGGTGGGGACAGTCCCATCATACTGACATCCTTTCTGTGTGGTGGGGTGGAGACAGTCCATCATACTGACATCCTTTCCTGTGTGGTGGGGTGGAGACAGACTCCCATCCTATTCACATCTTTCCTAACCTGATCAGGGCCGGGGCAGGGAGAAGGGAGCGTGAGGAGGGAAGAGGGAATGAAGGGGAAGAACAAAGAGAAAGTGAATTAAACTACCAACAAAACATAAAGAAATGGGGAAATCCATCACTGCCAGTCCTTACACTCCAGTGGAATTGTTCTCCTTTATTTTCTTACCCCATTCTGCTGTTCATTAAGGAATGGCAAAATCTCACTGATTCACCCATCGTTGTTTTTTACCATACTGGTTATATGGCCTACAGTTTCATGGTCTCCATGGCAGCAGCCCAACCGATCACACACATCCTTCCTAAGGCTGTCCAATTCATAGGGGGACAAGCCACGTACAGATAAAAAAAAAAAAAAAGCATGCAACAAACTCAACAACCTGGAAGCTAACTGTTGACGCCCTTTGGACCAATGAAGATGAGCCTGTGCTGACACCAGTATTACCACATGGCACTATGACAAAGCAGAACAGTGATGTGGAAATAGCAGAGTATTACCACATGGCACTATGACACAGCAGTATTACCACATGGCACTATGATGCAGCAGTATTACCACATGGCACTATGACACAGCAGTATTACCACATGGCACTATGAGCAGCAGTATTACCACATGGCACTATGACACAGCAGTATTACCACATGGCACTATGATGCAGCAGTATTACCACATGGCACTATGACACCAGTATTACCACATGGCACTATGACAAAGCAGCAGTATTACCACCATGGCACTGTGATGCAGCAGTATTATACCACAGGGCACTATGACACAGCAGTATTACCACATGGCACTATGACACAGCAGTATTACCACATGGCATTATGACAAAGCAGTATTACCACATGGCACTATGACGCAGCAGTATTACCACATGGCACTAGGACAAAGCAGTATTACCACATGGCACTGTGATGCAGCAGTATTTACCACAGGGCACTATGACAAAGCAGTATTGCCACATGACACTATGACACAGCAGTATTACCACATGGCACTATGACAAAGCAGTATTACCACATGGCACTATGAGCCAGCAGTATTACCCACATGGCACTATGATGCAGCAGTATTACCACATGGCACTATGATGCAGCAGTATTACCACATGGCACTATGACGCAGCAGTATTACCACATGGCACTATGACAAAGCAGAGAACAGTGATGTGGGGAAGAGCTGAGTATTACTACATGGCACTATGACACAGCAGTATTACCACATGGCACTATGACACATCAGTATATTACCACATGGCACTATGACTGGCAGCATGTTCCTGTGGTAGCCATTCACACCACTTCCAAAATGACAACCATTTGTTTTTGCTCTGTTCACAGTTGTTTTGTTTTTTCTTCTTGTATAAAATATGACTGACAGTAAAAAGTGGCAGTGTCAGTCGTAAACACATTCAGCATGACTATGACAAATGACTTGGAAATATTTGAGTTTACCCATTCTGACCGTCTCTGCCACACACCCTCTGTTCTTTTTCTCCCTTCAATCAGTACATTGTGTGGTGTCTGCTTGGGCTCAGCCCCTGTACACATTGCTCACCTGTGTTGTAACGATACATTGCTGTGCATTGTGTGGTGTCTGCTTGGGCTCGCCCCTAC
This sequence comes from Conus betulinus, assembly GCA_016801955.1. Lineage (NCBI taxonomy): Eukaryota > Metazoa > Mollusca > Gastropoda > Neogastropoda > Conidae > Conus > Conus betulinus. The sequence continues at coordinate 13,222 of JADBJO010016023.1, read as the reverse complement.
ACACATTGCTCATCTGTGTTGTAACGATACATTGCCGTGCATTGTCTGGTGTCTGCTTGGGCTCAGCCCCTACACACATTGCTCACCTGTGTTGTAACGATACATTGCCGTACATTGCGTGGTGTCTGCTTGGGCTCGCCCCTACACACATGGCTCATCTGTGTTGTAACGATACATTGCAGTGCATTGTGTGGAGTCTGCTTGGGCTCGCCCCTACACACATTGCTCATCTGTGTTGTAACGATACATTGCCATGCATTGTGTGGTGTCTGCTTGGGCTCTCGCCCCTACACACATTGCTCATCTGTGTTGTAACGATACATTGCCATGCATTGTGTGGAGTCTGCTTGGGCTCAGCCCCTACACAACATTGCTCATCTGTGTTGTAACGATACATTGCCGTGCACTTTGTGGTGTCTGCTTGGGCTCGCCCCTACACACATTGCTCATCTGTGTTGTAACGATACATTGCAGTGCATTGTGTGGTGTCTGCTGGAGTTGGCCCCCTACACACATTGCTCATCTGTGTTGTGTAACGATATATTGCCGTGCATTGTGTGGTGTCTGCTTGGGCTCAGCCCCTACAGACTTTGCTCATCTGTGTTTTAAGGATGCAGTGCGGTGCTTGCAGAGATGTTGAGCAGAAGGACCTATTGCCAAAATCTGCACAGGGGGTGCAGGTCCATCTGCTTCCTTTTTTCTTCTGAAAGCCGCTGATGTGCACCCAGACGCAGATGATACCAACTCATATGACTTGGGTGTGGCGAGTCGGTGTGCATGTCTTTGGTTCAGCCACACAGGCAGTAGACCAAAGTGGTCGATCACAATCATCAACACCCAGTCAAGCGCATTAAAGTGTCAAAGGGTTTGTGTTCAAGTTCTATGTGATTTACAATTTCAGGATTTCCTGGCTGAAACAAGTGACTAACACGTAAGTCTGTGCAGCATTCTATACACTTAATTCAGTGATTTGAGAAGCTTTTGTGTGCAAAACAATAAGAGACTGACGAACACCAAGTGATTTCTTTACAAACACACAACATCCATCAACACAATGCTTCATCTAACCATGAACAGAAGTTTGTACATGCAACACATTCAAAAGTAAACAACAAATCTTACAAACAAACAAAGAGAAAAAAAAAAAAAAAGCTGACACAGACCTCAGCAGTGCTGACAATAAACCTGAACACAAACACATGCTGACGAATTGCAAAGTACATTTCTTAGTAAACAGCACAAAACAGACATGTAAATTTTCAAACAGATCTATCTTCCTCAGCCCTTGCAACAATAGACAAAAAAAGCACAAATAACACTCCCCACACCAAAGCCAGCATGTGCCGATGTGGCAATCTGAGGAGTAGTCTTTTGGCACACTGCTCTCATCCACAATTCACACTGGCTTTGCATTCTATATGAAATGCTGGCTATTATCTATACACTTCTGTCAGGCCTTGTTTGTACAGTGCTGGCTATTATCTATACACTTCTGTTGGGTCTTGTTTGTGCAGTGTGGCTATTATCTATACACTTCTGTCAGGCCTTGTTTGTACGTGCTGGCTATTATCTATACACTTCTGTTGGGTCTTGTGTGTGCAGTGTGGCTATTATCTATACACTTATGTTGTGTCTTGTTTGTTGTACAGTGTGGCTATTATCTATACACTTCTGTCAGGTCTTGTTTGTGCAGTGCTGGCTATTATCTATACACTTTTGTTGGGTCTGGTTTGTGCAGTGTGGCTATTATCTATACACTTCTGTTGTGTCTGTTTGTACAGTGTGGCTATTATCTATACACTTCTGTCAGGTCTTGTTTGTACAGTGCTGGCTATTATATATACACTTTCTGTAATGTCTTGTTTGTACAGTGCGGTTATTATCTATACACTTCTGTCATGTCTTGTTTGTACAGTGCTGGTATTATCTATACACTTCTGTCATGTCTTGTTTGTACAGTGCTGGCTATTATCTAAACACTTCTGTCAGGTCTTGTTTGTACAGTGCTGGCTATTATCTACACACTTCTGTAGTGTCTTGTTTGTACAGTGCTGGCTATTATCTATACACTTGTCATGTCTTGTTTGTACAGTGCTGGCTATTATCTACACACTTCTGTAGTGTCTTGTTTGTACAGTGCTGGCTATTATCTATACACTTCTGTCAGGTCTTGTTTGTACAGTGTGGCTATTATCTATACACTTCTGTCATGTCTTGTTTGTACAGTGCTGGCTATTATCTAAAACACTTCTGTCAGGTCTTGTTTGTACAGTGTGGCTATTATCTATACACTTCTGTGTGTCTTGTTTTACAGTGCTGGCTATTATCTATACACTTCTATCATGTCTGTTTGTACAGTGCTGGCTATTATCTATACACTTCTGTCATGTCTTGTTTGTACAGGGCTGGCTATTATCTATACACTTCTGTCATGTCTTGTTTGTACAGTGCGACGGATTATCTATACACTTCTGTCATGGTCTTGTTTGTACAGGGCTGGCTATTATCTACACACTTCTAGTGTCTTGTTTGTACAGTGCTAGCTATTACCTATACACTTCTGTCAGGTCTGTTGTTGTATAGTGTGGCTATTATCTATACACTTCTGTCATGTCTTGTTTGTACAGTGCTGGCTATTATCTACACACTTCTATAGGTCTTGTTTGTACAGGGCTGGCTTATTATATACACACTCTGTAGTGTCTGTTTGTACAGGGCTGGTTATTATATACACACTTCTGTAGGTCTGTGTTTGTACAGTGCGGCTATTATCTAAACCCTTCTGTCATGTCTTGTTTGTACAGTGCTGGCTATTATCTATACACTTCTGTAGTGTCTTGTTTGTACAGTGCTGGCTATTACCTAAACACTTCTGTCAGGTCTTGTTTGTACAGGGCTGGCTATTATCTACATACTTCTGTCAGTCTTGTTTGTACAGTGCTGGCTATTATCTATACACTTGTCATGTCTTGTTTGTACAGTGCTGGCTATATTATCTACCACAATTCTGTAGTGTCTTGTTTGTACAGTGCTGGCTATTATCTATACACTTCTGTCAGGTCTTGTTTGTACAGTGTGGCTATTATCTATACACTTCTGTGTCATGTCTTGTTTGTACAGTGTGGGCTATTATCTAAACACTTCTGTCAGGTCTTGTTTGTACAGTGTGGCTATTATCTATACACTTCTGTCGTGTCTTGTTTGTACAGTGCTGGCTATTATCTATACACTTCTATCATGTCTTGTTTGTACAGTGCTGGCTATTATCTATACACTTCTGTCATGTCTTGTTTGTACAGGGTGGCTATTATCTATACACGTCTGTCATGTCTTGTTTGTACAGTGCTGACTATTATCTATACACTTCTGTCATGTCTTGTTTGTACAGGGATGGTTATTATCTGCACACTTCTGTAGGTCTGTGTTTGTACAGTGCTGGCTATTATCTAAACACTTCTGTCAGGTCTTGTTTGTACAGAGCTGGCTATTATCTATACACTTCTGTAGTGTCTTGTTTGTACAGTGCTGGCTATTATCTATACACTTGTCATGTCTTGTTTGTACAGTGCTGGCTATTATCTACACACTTCTGTAGTGTCTTGTTTGTACAGTGCGGCTATTATCTATACACTTCTGTCAGGTCTTGTTTGTACAGTGTGGCTATTATCTATACACTTCTGTCATGTCTTGTTTGTACAGTGCTGGCTATTATCTAAACACTTCTGTCAGGTCTTGTTTGTACAGTGTGGCTATTATCTATACACTTCTGTCGTGTCTTGTTTCTACAGTGCTGGCTATTATCTATACACTTCTATCATGTCTTGTTTGTACAGTGCTGGCTATTATCTATACACTTCTGTCATGTCTTGTTTGTACAGGGCTGGCTATTATCTATACACTTCTGTCATGTCTTGTTTGTACAGTGCTGACTATTATCTATACACTTCTGTCATGTCTTGTTTGTACAGGGCTGGTTATATCTGTACACTTCTGTCGTGTCTTGTTTGTACAGTGCTGGCTATTATCTAAACACACTTCTGTCAGGTCTTGTTTGTACAGTGCTGGCTATTATCTATACACTTCTGTAGTGTCTTGTTTGTACAGTGATGGCTATTATCTTACACTTGTCATGTCTTGTTTGTACAGTGCTGGACTATTATCTACATACTTCTGTAGTGTCTTGTTTGTACAGTGCTGGCTATTATCTATACATTCTGTCAGGTCTTGTTTGTACAGTGCTGGCTATTATCTATACACTTCTGTAGTGTCTTGTTTGTACAGTGCTGGCTATATCTAAACACTTCTGTCAGGTCTTGTTTTGTACAGTGCTGGCTATTATCTACACACTTCTGTCAGGTCTTGTTTGTACAGTGCTGGCTATTATCTATACACTGTCATGTCTTGTTTGTACAGTGCTGGCTATTATCTACACACTTCTGTAGTGTCTTGTTTGTACAGTGCTGGCTATTATCTATACACTTCTGTCAGGTCTTGTTTGTACAGTGTGGCTATTATCTATACACTTCTGTCATGTCTTGTTTGTACAGTGCTGGGCTATTATCTAAAACACTTCTGTCAGGTCTTGTTTGTACAGGGGCTGGCTATTATCTATACACTTCTGTCATGTCTTGTTTGTACAGTGCTGACTATTATCTATACACTTCTGTCATGTCTTGTTTGTACAGGGCTGGCTATTATCTACACACTTCTGTAGTGTCTTGTTGTACAGTGCTGGCTATTACCTATACACTTCTGTCAGGTCTTGTTTCTACAGTGTGGCATTATCTATACACTTCTGTCATGTCTTGTTTGTACAGTGCTGGCTATTATCTACACACTTCTATAGTGTCTTGTTTGTAACAGGGCTGGCTATTATCTATACACTTCTGTCAGGTCTTGTTTGTACAGGGCTGGTTATTATCTACACACTTCTGTAGTGTCTTGTTTGTACAGTGCTGGCTATTACTCTAAAACACTTCTGTCAGGTCTTGTTTGTACAGTGCTGGCTATTATCTATACACTTCTGTGTGTCTTGTTTGTACAGTGCTGGCTATTATCTAAACTTCTGTCAGGTCTTGTTTGTACAGTGCTGGCTATTATCTACACACTTCTGTAGTGTCTTGTTTTGTACAGTGCTGGCTATTATCTATACACCTTGTCATGTCTTGTTGTACAGGGCTGGCTATTATCTACACACTTCTGTAGTGTCTTGTTTGTACAGTGCTGGCTATTATCGATTACTTCTGTAGTGTCTTGTTGTACAGTGCTGGCTATCATCTGTACACTTCTGTCAGGTCTTGTTTGTACAGTGTGGCTATTATCTATATACACTTCTGTAATGTCTTGTTTGTACAGTGCTGGCTATTATCTGTACACTTCTGTCAGGGTCTTGTTGTACAGGGCTGGTTATATCTGTACACTTCTGTAGTGTCTTGTTTGTACAGTGCTGGCTCATTATCTATACAACTTCTGTCATGTCTTGTTTGTACAGTGTGGCTATTATGTATACACTCTGTAATGTCTTGTTTGTACAGGGCTGGCTATTATATATACACTTCTGTAGTGTCTTGTTTGTACAGTGTGGCTATTATCTATACGCTTCTGTCATGTCTTGTTTGTACAGTGCTGGCTATTATCGATATACTTCTGTCAAGTATTGTTTGTACAGGGGCTGGTTATTATCTGTACACTTCTGTAGTGTCTTGTTTGTACAGTGATGGCTATTATCTATACACTTCTGTCAGGTCTTGTTTGTACAGTGGGGCTTATATCTATACACTTTCTGTAATGTCTTGTTTGTACAGTGCTGGCTATTATCTAAACACTTCTGTCAGGTCTTGTTTGTACAGTGGGGCTATTATCTATACACTTCTGTCGTGTCTTGTTTCTACAGTGCTGGCTATTATCTATACACTTCTATCATGTCTTGTTTGTACAGTGCTGGCTATTATCTATACACTTCTGTCATGTCTGTTTGTACAGGGCTGGCTATTATCTATACACTTCTGTCATGTCTTGTTTGTACAGTGCTGACTATATCTATACACTTCTGTCATGTCTTGTTTGTACAGGGGCTGGTTATTATCTGTACACTTCTGTAGTGTCTTGTTTGTACAGTGCTGGCTATTATCTAAAACACTTCTGTCAGGTCTTGTTTGTACAGTGCTGGCTATTATCTATACACTTCTGTAGTGTCTTGTTTGTACAGTGCTGGCTATTATCTATACACTTTGTCATGTCTTGTTTGTACAGTGCTGGCTATTATCTACATACTTCTGTAGTGTCTTGTTTGTACAGTGCTGGCTATTTATCTATACACTTCTGTCAGGTCTTGTTTGTACAGTGCTGGCTATTATCTATACACTTCTGTAGTGTCTTGTTTGTACAGTGCTGGCTATTATCTAAACACTTCTGTCAGGTCTTGTTTGTACAGTGCTGGCTATTATCTACACACTTCTGTTGTCAGGTCTTGTTTGTACAGTGCTGGCTATTATCTATACACTTGTCATGTCTTGTTTGTACAGTGCTGGCTATTATCTACACACTTCTGTAGTGTCTTGTTTGTACAGTGCTGGCTATTATCTATACACTTCTGTCAGGTCTGTTTGTACAGTGTGGCTATTATCTATACACTTCTGTCATGTCTGTTGTACAGTGCTGCTATTATCTAAACACTTCTGTCAGGTCTTGTTTGTACAGGGCTGGCTATTATCTATACACCTTCTGTCATGTCTTGTTTGTACAGTGCTGACTATTATCTATACACTTCTGTCATGTCTTGTTTGTACAGGGCTGGCTATTATCTACACACTTCTGTAGTGTCTTGTTTGTACAGTGCTGGCTATTACCTATACACTTCTGTCAGGTCTTGTTTCTACAGTGTGGCCATTATCTATACACTTCTGTCATGTCTTGTTGTGTACAGTGCTGGCTATTATCTACACACTTCTATAGTGTCTTGTTTTGTACAGGGCTGGCTATTATCTATACACTTCTGTCAGGTCTGTTGTTTGTACAGGGCCTGGTTATTATCTACACACTTCTGTATGTGTCTTGTTTGTACAGTGCTGGCTATTATCTAAACACTTCTGTCAGGTCTTGTTTGTACAGTGCTGGCTATTATAGCTATACACACTTCTGTAGTGTCTTGTTTGTACAGTGCTGGCTATTATCTAAACAACTTCTGTCAGGTCTTGTTTGTACAGTGCTGGCTATTATCTACACACTTCTGTAGTGTCTTGTTTGTACAGTGCTGGCTATTATCTATACACTTGTCATGTCTTGTTTGTACAGGGCTGGCTATTATCTACACACTTCTGTAGTGTCTTGTTTGTACAGTGCTGGCTATTATCGATATACTTCTGTAGTGTCTTGTTTGTACAGTGCTGGCTATTCATCTGTACACATTCTGTCAGGTCTTGTTTGTACAGTGTGGCTATTATATATATACACTTTCTGTAATGGTCTTGTTTGTACAGTGCTGGGCTATTATCTGTACACTTCTGTAAGGTCTTGTTTGTACAGGGCTGGTTATTATCTGTACACTTCTGTAGTGTCTTGTTTGTACAGTGCTGGCTATTATCTATACACTTCTGTCATGTCTTGTTTTGTACAGTGTGGCTATTATGTATACATTCTGTAAGGTCTTGTTTGTACAGGGCTGGCTATTATATATACACTTACTGTAGTGTCTTGTTGTACAGTGTGGCTATTATCTATACGCTTCTGTCATGTCTTGTTGTACAGTGCTGGCTATTATCGATATACTTCTGTCAAAGTCTTGTTTGTACAGGGCTGGTTATTATCTGTACACTTCTGTAGTGTCTTGTTTGTACAGTGCTGGCTATTATCTATACACTTCTGTCAGGTCTTGTTTGTACAGTGTGGCTATTATCTATATACACTTTCTGTAATGTCTTGTTTGTACAGGGCTGGCTATTATCTATACACTTCTGTAGTGTCTTGTCTGTACAGTGCTGGCTATTATGTACACACTTCCGTAATGTCTTGCTGAAAACAAAACATCAGAGCATAAAAATAAAATTTGCCTTCTACTGAGAAGACAAAAATGGCAATTGCCCACTCTGGCAAAGAAGCGTACAGTACATAAGATCTTGTGATGTCTTTTATGCAGACAACGCACACAGCAATCCATGATTCTTCTGCCACACTCGTTCCTTGCCCCTGAATTTTTTTTTCTCCTACGCATTCTCAATTTCACATGTCTCTGAAATCTACATATTCCCAGAAAAGTGGAAGAGTAATAATCCAAAAATTCCGAGAAAAAAAACAAAATAAAAGCAAGCCTTCCAGAATCATACCTGCCCCGTTGCATTTACTGCTTGATGACAACTGGGATGTCCCAGGCCACGGGAAAATTGGCCCATGGTTGTCTATCTATCAGCTGCTGGAGGACGCTCGCACTGGTAGCCAAACTGACACGGGTACTTACGCACCAAATCTTCCAGGTTGCTGTCTTTACTGGCTGGCTGCAGATTGGAAGATAAAATATGTAAATAAAAGTTCGTTAAAATCACTTTGCAAATGTAGCATGGCAGATGAAAAAGTAAGAAGTTATAACAATTACCCGCACGCAAATGTAGATAGGAAAAAGCATGGAATTTGTTTTAATTACACACACACACACACACACACACACACACACACCACACACACACACACACACACAACTTCCAAACAAACAGATCCAAAGATTTCAAAGCTCTTCAAGTTATGTGCTTGTAAATGTGGGCTGATAGATTTAAAAAAAAAACAAATAAATAAACAAAAAATAAAAGCTTTTCAAGCTAACTGTCCTCACTGAAGCCTCATTTGGAAGAATTCCAATCAATTTATTTGCTTATTTTTCTTTTTTGCTGTCCCATTTTCTGTGCCACCTCAGAGACAGTGCACCCAAGCCGCTCATTCTGACACCAACATTCACAGCCACAGCCACAGCTGTCAGTCCCGCCGCAGCCCCCGGCACCGGCATCGGAGCAGTCAATGTCAAACCATCAAGAGGTTAACTACCGTAAAAGACACTGCACTGCTGCCGAGTCAATTCGGTGGTGTTTCAGTGGCACCTGTTCTGATCCAAACATACGCAGGACACTCTGAGCAACACTCTGAGCAAACACTCTCTCAGAGGCATCCATAAAGTGGATGAAACTCGACTGTATGTTCCCAGCCTTCCAACTGAGTCACATAGCAAACTCCACTCAGGGTAGGAGGCCAACTGGGTCAGAAAAAATCCTGCTTAACTCTGATAGGAATCGAACCCATGACCTCCAGCCGGGGAGTCCACAACGCTTACCACTTTGCCACAGCAGCTATATACTTTTACCTGCTCAATAATGATTTTTCTTCGCAGACATTTCTGGAAAAACTCTCAATTCAATTTCCACTGTAACCTCCCTCTTTCTTTCATTCACTCCATTTCAACTAATCTGCACACCATTCCACATACATATCTTAAATAATGTAGCACTCATGTTGATCGATTGTAAATTCTGAGCAGTTAGTCACTACTTTTTTCCAATCACATTCTAACTGTCGTGGATACTACACTGGCAACAGCCTGTTTACAGATTTTTGCGCATTCATTCTTCTATTCTGCAGTCAATCAGACAACTAGGAACCCGTACTTGAAGATATCAAATCTGACCACTTTTCACGGGAAAGGAGGATTCATGCATGAGCAACATGCAAAAATAAGTAATGTTCAGCCATAGCTCAATTACTTTCTGTTTGATAATCACTTGTCAGCATCCCCAATTTGGAAAAAATTGAAAAAACAAGATCACCCAAACCTACAATGCAGATTTCAAAACTAAAGGAGTCACAGTGAAAGTCTCCACAGCAGACAGCTTTGGAGTCACAGTGAAAGTCTCCACAGCAGACAGCATAGGAGTCACAGTGAAAGTCTCCACAGCAGACAGCTTTGGAGTCACAGTGAAAGTCTCCACAGCAGACAGCTCAGGATCACAGTGAAAGTCTCCAAAGTCAGCAACAGGAGACAGCACAGGATCCCAGTGAAAGTCTCCACAGCAGACAGCTCAGGATCACAGTGAAAGTCTCCACAGCACACAGCACAGGATCACAGTGAAAGTCTCCACAGCAGACAATCACAGCGAAAGTCTCCACAGCAGACAGCACAGGATCACAGTGAAAGTCTCCACAGCAGACAGCACAGGATCACAGTGAAAGTCTCCACAGCAGACAACACAGGATCACAGTGAAAAGTCTCCACAGCAGACAGCACAGGATCACAGCGAAAGTCTCCACAGCAGACAACACAGGATCACAGTGAACGTCTCCACAGCAGACAGCACAGGATACAGCGAAAGTCTCCAGCAGACAGCACAGGATCACAGTGAACGTCTCCACAGCAGACAACACAGGATCACAGTGAACGTCTCCACAGCAGACAACACAGGTCATAGTGAACGTCTCCACAGCAGACAGCACAGGAGTCACAGTGAAAGTCTCCACAGCAGACAGCACAGGATCACAGTGAACGTCTCCACAGCAGACAAACACAGGATCACAGTGAACGTCTCCCACAGCAGACAACACAGGATCACAGTGAACGTCTCCACAGCAGACAGCACAGGATCACAGTGAGCATGAGTTCTGAGGCACCAGTAGTTCATGGACAACAGGGGTTTCAGTGCCACTCAGAACAGCAATGAAAAAGAATCTGAGCAGCTTTTTTTTTTCCTGCATCGTAATTATTTCCCCTTCCTGCTTGCTTAGCCATTCATGATAGTCATACCTCAAAGCACATACTTCTTTAGCTAATTTCATGGTTGCGGCATATACACTGATTTTTTCTTATTCTTGACAAAAAATTGGTGGGTGCCACTTACACAGTAGTGTGGTTTATAATGTAAGTGGCACCCATCAAATTTCAGTAAACTTAGTAAGTGTAAAAGCAAGCCAAGTCACCATGAAAAACATGCCTTCCAAGAACAGTTTTCCCTCAGAGAGAATCCTATCACCTATTTTCATACAGAAGTTTTCCCTCAGAGAGAATCCTATCACCTATTTTCATGCAGAAGCTTTCCCTCAGAGAGAATCCTATCACCTATTTTCATGCAGAAGCTTTCCCTCAGAGAGAATCCTATCACCTATTTTCATGCAGAAGCTTTCCCTCAGAGAGAATCCTATCACCTATTTTCATGCAGAAGCTTTCCTCAGAGAGAATCCTATCACCTATTCTCATGCAGAAGCTTTCCCTCAGAGAGAATCCTATCACCTATTTTCATGCAGAAAGCTTTCCCCTCAGAGAGAATCCTATCACCTATTTTCATACGGGAAGTTTTCCCTCAGAAAGAATCCTATCAGTATCACCTATTTTCATACAGAAGCTTTCCCTCAGTGAGAAATCCTATCATCTAATTTCATACAGACGTTTTCCCTCAGAGGGAGAATCCTATCACCTATTTTCATACAGAAATGCATAATAAAAATCTCTCTCTCTCTTCTTTTGTAAGCTCTCTCTGCCTGTCTCTGCTGCTCTCTCCTCTCTCACTGTCAAACACAAAAAAACGCAGCCCTCCTTCCTTCTTCTTTCTCCCAACAACACCTTTCACTCCATGCCACACACACACACTTTAAGTAAACAACACAAACACAATATTTTTGCTTACCTCCTGCTAGTCCTCCTCCTCCCCCCACCCCCACACCCTCCTCCTTCCCCCAATTCCTATTCTGACGGCTGAAGATTTCATCAACCCATTATAATTGATCGATAACGACTGCTCTAGCTCTTCACCAGCATCATCCTGAACACTCAGTCAATATACAAGGGTTGACTGGCAGAACCCAGTATCTCACATATAGATATATAATGGTGATACTGGGTTCTGGCGGTCAACCTCGATACTGTCTGTTATTATTGATACTTCACTTCTTTCCTATCCAATCACCTCCATGGTTCCATGTGCGTGGGTTGCTGGGATACTGGGAGGGAAAGCGGGAGCTGACTTTGGGCAGTTCTGTGCAGACAGTGCGTCTGAAGCGGGCGTTGGGGTTGGGGCTCAGGTCAGGCAGCACCACCCTGCACTTGGTGCCCTGCAACGCAACAGAAAACACAAACAGTGGCAGACTGATTCTCAAGAAGAAAAAACCAAGGCTATAATAATTCCACCACTTTTAGTATACACACAGAGGACCGTAAACCTAGGCCATATCATTTCCACCACTTTTAGTATACACACAGAGGACTGTAAACCAAGGTCGTATAATTCCACCACTTTCAGTATACACACAGAGGATGTAAACCAAGGCCATACCATTCCACCACTTTCAGTATACACACAGAGGACTGTAAACATGGCCATACCATTCCACCACTTTCAGTATACCACACAGAGGACTGTAAACCAAAGCCCTATCATTCCACCACTTTCAGTATACACACAGAGGACTGTACACATCAATGGCAAAAAAAAAAGACACAAATATGCAGCAAATACTTCAGCTTCTCAACAAAAACATCATCTTTGTCTCAAACTTCTTAAATGTGTCATGTCCTGGTATAAGATTAAATCAGTTCTGGCATCTGACTATGCAATCTAAATTGTATGTGTGACTGACAGTCATGTTCTGTGTCCATACCGGCTCAGGTCAATACACTGAGTGTCCAATGTGCACATCATGCGGGCAAAAAAAAAACTGACTGTCATCGCTGATGACAGGTTACTTGAAGGCAGTGCCATGGTGAACAAAACAAACAACAAACAATGAAAATGCTAATTCCGAGCGCAAAATTACTTTCAGAATGCTGCAATAAAGAGGTAAGGTGACATGCAATCAAAAGCAGAAGACATGAGGGGTACCCCGCATGCAGCCAGAAAAGGAAGCGGAAAAGGAAGCGGAAGACATGAGGGGTACCCCATGTGCAGCCAGAAAAAGGAAGCAGAAGACATGAGGGGTACCCCATGTGCAGCATGAGGAAAAAGAAGCAGAAGGACATGAGGGGGTACCCCATGTGCAGCCAGAAAAGGAGCAGAGACATGAGGGGTACCCCATGGTGCAAGCCAGAAAAGGAAGCGGAAGACATGAGGGGTACCCCATGTTGCAGCCACAAAAGGAAAGCAGAAGACATGAGGGGTACCCATTTTGGGTGCAGCCCGAAACAGGGACACGAGCAGAAGACTTGAGGGGTTTACCCCAGGTGACAGCCAGAAAAAGGAAACAGAAGACATGAGGGGGACCC
>JADBJO010016022.1:0-37500 GCA_016801955.1 Conus betulinus | reverse complement strand
GTTTGGGTTGTCAACCTCTATTTTTCTAGCAACCGCTACTTAGCAAGGCTTGCATTGGACTGCAGGCCACTAAACCAGTCTACACAGTTTACATGGATGCACAAACATATATTCCTTTATCTCTCTCTTGCACACATTTATCACAAGTGTATTCTAATACCAAAAATTTGTATAATTCCTTTCTTCTGCCTCCCCACCCACTCCTCTCAACTTTCTCCTATCCTTCCCTGTCAGTATACAACAATGCAAAATTAAACATAGACATTTAACAGAATAGCTGTTTCAGATACCAAAAGTTGGAGTGTTGTTGCATTAGACACTAACAGGAAAAATGAAGGAGATATCTTGGAGTGTTAGTGTTAGTGTTAGTGTGTGTGTATATATGTGTGTGTGTGTGTGTGTGTGTGTGTGTGTGTGTGTGTGTGTGTGTGTGTGTGTGTGTGTGTACTTCGTTTTAGTTTACATGCATGTAAAATATGACCACAATAGCTTCTGGCAGACACTTTTCTTGATAATGATAAAGGGTAAGACATGGGGGAAAAATTTCAATTATTTCCGTGGATGTAGATTGATGGAACTCATGATTTCAAGTCATATAAATGTGAAGAAAAAGAGTCAGTAAGCTTCAGCGTATCAAATTCTTTAATAAAAAGGACTTCCCTCCCAAGCCCTTCACCCTCTGGACGTAATGAAATTACCTAATGATACTGTGGCCAAAAACAGTGGTCAAGTACAGGGTTGCGAGCGAGAGAGGTTGAGGACACCTGTAGACATCTGGTACACTTTCTTGGGTCGATCCTTGAGCGTGTACATGGGCAGCCCAATGTGTTGGAATACATTGACATGGATGTATGGAACGGACAGCACACCACGACTGATCACAGTCAGCGCCAAGGCCTGCAGAAAACTGAATCCTGACACCTGCATAAAGAGTGTGAAGTTTACCCACAGGCCAAAAGATGCCAGCAACAGAAATCGCAAAAAAGGAGACAACCACTGTCCCCACAGTGATGCAACAGCAACAAAAAGGGTGTAATTGCAGGAATCAGAAAGGGAGTGACGAACATGTAGAGGTAAGGTGGTACTATGGGCACTTTCCATGTGCTGGAGTCCCGATGCCCACAATATTGGTGTAAGCGTGGTGCTGCTTCACATGAATGATATAAGAAGATTCGGACGGGAAAGTGCCGCAGATGTCTGAGAAAAAAAGAATCCCAGCAGACGATTCAAGGAATCGGACTGCACTGCCGCTCGGTGAGCTGCTAGGTGGCCTCCCTTGACTGCCAGAATACTGTGGCAGCATCCAAGCATGACGATTCCGCTGCAGATAATTGGGATCGAGTCTGATTTCATTATGAAAAAGCTCAACACTGCCCCAAACGCTCCAAGAGCGTGGGGTTACACTGTCTATCCCGTACGCTTCCCACCAGGACATCTTGCTGACTTCATTGTCAACTTGCTTTTTCAAGTCCAAATACTCTGGCAGCTGATCGAGTTGCACATCATGATATACATCGCTGTCCTTTTCTCTCAGTTTTGCAATATGCGCACCAACCTTGGAAGTTGAGACGTCATATTCTGCCAATGTAGCTGCCTTCCCTGTTTTGGCTGTGTATTTCTTAGCCGAAACCTCCATTTTCTTCCCTTGCTTTTCGCTGATTCTCTCTTGCAGTGATGATCAAACTGATTCTTTCAGCGATGTTGCCGATGAAGCCCCTTAGTCGGCCTTTTTTTCCTTCTTTTTGGAACGTTGCAAATCACTTCACGTCCAAGCGAAGCCAAATGAGACAAAGATCTTATGACCTGGCTTTATTTAGTTTTCACTAAGCTTTTTCAAAAAAACAAAACAAAACAAGTCATCAGTTAAAAAAAAGTGGTCCCCAGCTGTTCCTGGCGACTGTAACTAAACACAAGTACAAAGCTCAACAAGGGAAGTTATTCCGGTTTAAAGTTAAGCGATATAGTGATGAATAGTGTCCCTGGATAAGCCTTCAACTGGGTCTTTAAGTGAAAGGGCTATCACACGATCCCGTAGTTTGGGGCCGCACCGAATAAATTCCTCTGCAATGATTCCTCTCAGTGCCATACATTAGATGTACGATCGTTATGAAATGGAACGCGCGAGCGGTGTGTGTGTGTGTGCGTGTGTGTGTGTGTGTGTGTGTGTGTGCGTGCGTGTGATGTTAATTGATCTTGACTGGTTGCAAAAAGAGACGACTGCAGGCGGATATCTGAACAAATCTTGTTTAGATTTCTAATATTTATTGAAGATTTGTTTAGATTTCAGCCTGCAGTCGTCTCACTTTGCAGCTAGATCTATTTTGATTCATACTGACTGCTACCCTTCGTTGTTTTGTATTTTTGTTTACGTCGTCGTTTTGTGCAATTAAGCACTCGTTCATTTTCATTGTCCTATTTGTTTGTGTCTTGCCTGAAGAAGACCTAAGAGGTCGAAACGTGTCGTGTTTTGTCGTGTGACTCGTTTGTCAATTTTTCTCTTGGCGGCTCGCTAACACCTATTTAAGCTTTGATCTTGACTGATAAGTAATTAGAACGTCTAATCTGTTTGATTCTACATTGTTGATCAAATTCGTGTGGCAAATTTAGTTCATATAATGCAAACAACGACAACAATAAGAACAAGAAGTGACAAGAACAAAGACAAAAAGGAGAACAGCAGCAGCAGCAACACCACCACCACCACCAATGATAATGATAATAGGCCTACTAATGATAATAATAATACTAATGATAGAAATACTGATGGTAATGATGATGGACAAATTCAAAAGGCAAAATATCCAGAATCATTATATTGGCTTATGGATGGTTCAATAGCTTCTTTTTATCACACGGGTCCACTGGCACTTTTCGGGAACTGATGATGACTAAACAGGTCTTCTCTCAAAATAAAGTATTCCTTGTCGGCTGGTGGAAATGTTCATCCGTCGAAAGTGACATATGTTACGATTTCGGAGAAAAAAAAAAAATTAGAAATGGACCCAACAGCCTTAAGAGTATAACGAAGAACAAGCCGTTTGAAACAAGGTTTAACAGCCACTTCTTTCCTACCTGACTGAAACGATTCATGTAAGAGTGCCTTAAGACTCCTGCAAAATAGGCTTCGTGTCCTTGATCAGAGCTGAACCCTGTGACGGGAGACTCCATAAACACGATATCAGCTGTACATATGGAATTCGCGAAACAATATGCGGATAGACGACCCTCAGGTCAGAAATCAAAGCCCTCTACACTTACATTCTTTTATCACTCCCCCCCCCCCCCCCCCCCCCCCCCCCCTTTTGGTTGTTGTTGTTGTTGCGTGCGCAAAACAAAAAAAAAAGAAAAAAAAAAAAGAAAAACAAAAGAAAAAAAAAAAAAAAGAAAAAAGAAAGAAAAAAAAAAAAGCGGAGTGTTTGATTGATTTAGAGTTGCTGCTCCAGGGCAGGACAAGGAAGCAGAGATCGAGGTTAGGGGGACATCCCGATTCGCCCTCCTCCTTCAATTCGCCCCTTTCCCAGTCCACCCCACCTGTGTAGCCTACTGCATGGGTGTCGTTTCACCCCGACTCAGGGAGCCCATTTTCTTCATGCACTATCAAACTGCCTTTTGGGGGGTTCAAGTTTGGAATTCGTTTGTTTTATTTTCATGGTAAGACGCATAAGACATGGACAGCATGATGTCTGCATGCACCTAAAAACAGGCCTACACACATAACATCAGCTGCATGTATGCACGCACACATGCCTGGTTATTAAATCTTGAAACACACACACACACACACACACACACACAGAGAGAGAGAGAGAGAGAGAGAGAGAGAGAGAGAGAGAGAGAGAGAGAGAGAGAGAGAGAGAGAGAGTAAAAAGCAGCACTTGACCTAAAAATTCACGGGGTAGTAGCCTGCCTAGCAAGCATATAGGTGTTTTTTTTATTTCGTTTTTTTTTTTTAATTAATGTTATGCCATGATAATTGATGGTGCAGGCGCACTCCTGTACTTATATGGCTGCTCTCTCTCTCTCTCTCTCTCTCTCTCTCTCTCTCTCTCTCTCTCTCTGTGTATGTGTGTGCGCTCGCGCGCGCGCGCGCATGTATGTGTGTGTGTGTGTGTGTGTGTGTGTGTGTGTGTGGTGTAGCGTAGCGTAGCGTAGTGTAGTGTAGTGTGGTGTGGTGTAGTGTTTAATATGATCTGAGTTTAAATGTGGTGGGGTTTTGTTCTTCATTTAGACTATACTAACATTTTAGCTAGAAGATTTACTCGATCCATAATCCCACATTATTCCCCTACCACTCCTTGTTTTCTTTCCACTGTCTGCCCACAGTGTGACAATGCCAAAGACTGATGATCAGAAGGGGTTGAGGGTGTAATGATGTTGTTTTTGTGTTGTTGTGGGTTCTTTCACTCATTACTCTCAGAGACTGAAAAGGCTAAATTGCACACAGAGAAATAACTATGTCTTCACACAAAGAGGGTCGGGATGGAAGTGAGGAGATGGTAGCATGCAAGCAGTGGCTGGCATAAGAGACAAAGAAGAGGCTTTCCCACCAACTGGGAGGGGCTGTTTATTGATATTGACAGGTGGTGCCAGAACTATATTTAGGGCTGTTGCAATAAAGTATTGTTGGCCATACTCCTGTATTGACCAAAGAGCATAGTGCATCAATATCAGTGGTGGGAGGGGGAGCTGCGGAGGGGTGGGTGGTGGGGGGGGGGGAGGGGAGGGGGGGGGGGGAGGTGGGACCAGAAGCAAAATTCTGACAACTGGAGTGGACGGGGTGAAGATGATGGCGTGGAGGAGGGCGCGAGGGGGATGATCACACCCAACCATTCAACTGTTGGCAAACTGACCACAGGAATGCCGAGGAAGTACATGCTGTTAAATTCAGCAGCATACTCGGACATCATTCTCATCTCTCTCTCTCTCTCTCTCTCTCTCTCTCTCTCTCTCTCTGTGTGTATCCTTTTAGTCCCTAATGAGTACAAGCATGTCTTCTTGCTTATCTCTTACCTTTGGGTATACTCTAGGCCTGTCTCTTTCACTCCCTCCCTCTCTCTCTCTCTCTCTCTGGAGTGAACGCGCGGTCACCGTTCGGGTCGGACGTGTTTTACAAGAGCTCCCGTCCTTCCACCTGTAGCATAGCGTGAACTGATTTTTTGGACTCAGAAAATTTCAAGGTGTTTTCTACTGAGGAAATCGTGCTTGCTCCGATCATGCCAACTGCTGCGCTGCAGCACAGACTTTCTGTTGGGTATTTCAACCCTGTTTTCATCATCTTCATGGCAAAGAGAGCGAGAGCAGCGGTATCTTCTCACAAGTCCCGGACGCTGATTTTTACTCGACTGACAGTTAGGCCGTCAGACTTGCTTTTGTTGTGGTTGTCGGAAGTGTTGATCTTGCGATGTGGTGACGTTGAAGAAAATCCTGGACCCACTCCTCAGAATTCTATCGACGCCTACGACGGGGGTAGTGAGGCGCGCCTGTCACAGCAGATTGACTCTGTGATGAGGTTAGTGTCCAGCCTTTCACACCAGACAGTCAATATGCGGAATCAGTTTACACATGACATGTCCGACATCAAGCAGGGGCTGTCGTTTGTGTCACAGGCAGTCACACGGAACTCGACGGATATACAGACCCTCCAAAAACGAATGCATGAGTCAGAAGATCACATTCAGAGACTAGAGAACCAGTTTGAACGAATACAGTCAGATCTACGTCGCAGGAACGTTAAGATTTCCGGGCTGGAGGAACCGTCAGGTGAAAACGCCATCAGGGCTGGTCAGCACACTCATTAACTTACTGAACACCTATTATACTGACTTAGTGTTGGACCGTGTGACGATGTTGTCGATGCTGTTGGCGTGGGACGACGCAAGAGTGACCAGAAGAGAGCTGTCATCGTTACCTTCAGGCGGCATGACTTGACCATGGTCCTGATGTCCAGCCAGAGGGCTCGTCGTGAGCTGCAGGAGAATGAGGGCGTCAGACTTGGTCCTGATCTCACCCCGCACCAGCGTGACGAGATGATGCGTCTCCGGGAAGAGCGGCGACGGGGGTACCTGAGAAACGGCCGTGTGGTGCCCGTCACAGCGTCAAGAAGACACAATCAGTCACGAAAGATCTACTACTATGACAACAGAGTGTATTAATACACATCACACTCATAGATTATCTGATTTCGACACTGTAGACAGACAGCTGAACTAGTGACAACACTGACCGTTCCCAAGAGGGTGTTTACGAGGAAGCAGGAGGGGAGGGCGGGGTGCCCAATGGTAACTTTAATCTGTGCGGGGACTGGGCACTGACAGGCGACACTGAGAACACTGAGGACAGACCTGTAAGTGACCGTGATGATGACAGACACAGTGAGCAGCAGACGGAAGACGAACTGAACACCTAGAGAGACAAGGACACTGGCGCTTACCACAAATTGACCGATGACCTTTCTACAGACGACCCTGTCCTGAGGACACTCGAGACTGTCGTACCTGCTTCTATTACCACCAATTCACATGACAACTATGATCTGAAGGCAGTGCACACTGAGTCTCGGCTCAATGCTGTGTCAAGAGATGTGCCCAGTTTCACCCACACACCCGCGAGGCTTCGGCAGGAGTTCCCCTCTGTCCACCCCGCAGCAGTCTACAACACCAGGCGAGGGGACCAACGGCACCGGTGTGGGGAGCGGGGGTCGAGGCAGGGGCCGTGTCGGTGGCTCTCACCAGGCACGGTCCTTGTCGGGGCGTGGCTCTCTGCCTTCGCCAGCCATGACACGGGGCCGCTCTCAGGGTCTCTGCCGGCAGTATGGGAGAAGCACCCTGTTGCGGACAAGATCAAGGCTTCAAGTGGAGACGACTCCAGGCAAACCAAACTGCCGAAGGGCTGGCTGGACACAAACGTAAGCCTGAAGGCAGCAGGAAACGCCTCCCCGGCGTCAGAGGGCCGGAGCGGCAGCAGGGGCGACAGGAGATGACGAGCAGGCCAGGGCACTGAACACTCTAGTCCCACTGCAGTGCAGCCAGCGTTGAGTACAGCTGAAGACTGTACCTCAAGTTTTACTGCGCAGAAGTGTACATGCGAAAGAAGAGGTTTGACTTTTGCGTCACTGAACGTTGAAGGTCTATGGCGTATTGCCAGAGAGCCTGACTTTTTGCCTTAAATGACAGATATGACTGTATACTGTTGGCTGAAACATTTACAAAAGCAGTTCCAGATACAAGCCCAGCCTCGTTGATGAATGTAGCCGTTTTCTCCAGGTCTTGTCGGCAGCCGTGGAGCTTCGTGTGCAGCGGAGTCGGCGTTGGCCACACGGTTTCTCTCAGTCCCTTGAGAAGGGGACAGGTCTGTAGGATGTGTTCTGGTGTTTGGTCTTCAAGACCACAGGAGCAGGAGGGGGAAGGCGCCAGCCAGCTTCAGCTTCCTATGCAGGTGGCCATTGAGTCGGCAGTGGCCAGTTCTGAGTCTCATAATGACCACCTGCTCCTGTCTCTCCAGAAGATGGAAGGCATCCCTTGTGGGTTGTGGTCGCATCAGAGCCTTCACAAGGGTCTTCTCTCTGCGAAGCTGACGCTGTTGTCTGGTTGTCTTCCTCTGGCTCCGGTTTTGGCGAGCTGATCGGCTGCCTCGTTCCCTGGGACTCCCCGCAGTGGGCAGGTACCCATTGCAGGACTACTCGTCTACTTTTGGCGAGTTCCTGGAGTTTCTCCATTAGACGAGGAAGTTTGTCTCCTGCAAGGGCCTCCAGGACGGACAGCGCGTCAGAGAGGAAGACAACTGGGTGCAGTCGCTCTGTGAATCATGAATCATGGAGGCTGCCTGCATGAGGGCCTGAACTTCTGCAGCATAATTGGAGCAGTGTTTCCCAGTTGGTATCCCTGCTGTGGTGGTGTGTCCCTCAGGTGACTTGATGAATACGCCCGCTCCTCCATCAGACACTGCGTTGGTTGCTGAGCCGTCGGTGTACGCATGTATCCAGGATTCTTCAGGGTACTTCTCAGCAATCATGGCAAGTGTGAGAGTGCGTTTTGACGATGTCATCCTGAGAGTCTCCTGAGGCAACCTGTGGAACTGTTGTGGAGATGTGAAGATTTGTGAAGTCTTCATTCCAGGGCTGTGGCAGATCAGAGGGGTCCAGTGGGTTGGCAGGTGGCAAGCCATCTTGATGCTCCCTGGCAAGACTCTTGCTTTCATGGATGAAGCTACTGCGTTTGAGACGATTCTTGGTCAGGTTCTGCATCCTCTTGTTCATCGGATGTTGAGGCAGGCACTTGAATTTCTCTGCCTGAACCATGGTCTTTGCGTCTCTCCTCTGGTGGGGGCTGTATGGCAGTAACCTCCTCCATGGCTTTGATTGGTGTAGATCGCATGGACCCGGTGATGATCCTGAGGGCTTGATTTTGGACCCTATCCAGGGATTGCTGGTGGGTCTTCGCTGCTGTTGACCAAGCTGTTGAGCCATACTCAAGATGGGGCCTGACTGCTCCCTGGTAGACGCGCTTGAGTATTTGTTCGTTTGCTCCCCAGCTGGTTCCGGCTAGCTTCCGCAGAATGGCAAGCTTTCGTCTGGCCTTTGCTTCAGCTTTCTGGATGTGTGGTCGCCAGGTTTGCTTCTTGTCAAAGGTGACACCAAGATAGGTTGCCTCCTCTTCGTGTTTCAGGGCTGTGTGTCTCCAAGTTTGATGGGCCCAGCCTTTTGTTTTGTTGACAAGGTGAAGAGTGTTGTGGAAGATTTCTCCTTGTTGATTGCCACACACCACTCATCTGCCCATGCCGCCAGCTTGTCAGCCGCTTGTTGCATTCTGTATGTGGCAGTAGTGGCATGCTCTTCCTTGCACCACAGCACCAGGTCATCTGCATAAAGTGTGCAGCATGGATACCTTTGGGAAGTTCTTGGATGAGGTCATTAATGAAGACCAAGAAGAGTGTGGGCGAGAGGACGCCTCCTTGTGGGACTCCATGTCGCAGCAGTACTTTTTTGCCTTTTCGTCCGTTGACTGTGACTCTTGCTCTGCGGTTGTGGAGGTAGGATCTGATCCAATGCAGCATGTTGCCAGCGACTCCACATCTATCTATGCAGTTTCACGAGGAGGCCATCAGTCCAGACTTTGTCAAAGGCCTTTTGTAGATCGATCCAGGTGGCAAAGACAAGCTTTTGCTCCTGGAACGCATCCTCGATTTCTTGGGAGAGGTAGGTGGCCTGGTCTTCTGTGCTGCGAAACTGTCTGAAGCCTGCCTGTTCAGGAGCCAGGATGTTTTCAGTCTCGAGATACCAAAGCAGGCGCTGGTTGACCATCCTCTCTAGGGTCTTGATGACGCAGCTGGTGAGGCTGATTGGCCTGTAACTGGCAGCCTTCTTCTTGTCCTTGCCTTTTTTTGAGGACAGGGATCATGATGGCTTCTCTCCAAACTTGTGCCAAGTCTCCAGTTTCCCAGCTCAGGTTGAAGACCTCTAGAAGTTTGAGGGTGGCTGTGTGCTGCCAAGGTGCTTCAGCATCTCGTTAGTGATCCCATCTGGCCCTGGGGATTTCCGAGTTTTCAGCTTCCTCAGAGCTGTCTGGAGCTCATGGAGAGTAAGGGGCTGCTTCATGGGTTTCACGTTGGTGTCTTGTCGTCTCTCTCTCTGTTCTCTTCTTGCTTCTCTTTGCTGAGGAGTGCTGACAGGTATAGTGCTCTCGCTTGCGTAGATATCAGCAAAGCGGTTAGCTGCGCATCTCCCTGTCAGCATCTCTCCATTCTCTTCCAGTGTGATGTTCTGGCCTTTGCTGTCCTCATCGTTGAGTTGGCCTACAACTCTCCACAGTTTTGAGCCACCTTTCTCAAGGTTCAGGGCTGCTGTCTTCTCTCTCCAGCTTTTGCGCCTGGCCTGGATCTTTGCCTTGAGGAATTTGGCTTTTGTCTGCTGCAGTCGCAGGTGGTTCTCGTCCGATGGGTTGTTTTCTGCATCTTGTCTGGCCTCTGTCATCTCGTCCTGTAGCTCTTGAAGCTGGTTGCTCCAGTAGGGTTGTACTCTTTCTGAGCACCACGTGGAATGGTCTCTTTGGCAGCCTGCAAGATGCTGGCGTTCAGGACTCTGACAACATTGTTTATGTCTCTGCCTTGGACTTGAAGGTCCTTGGTGAGAACGTTGGTGCGGTGACTGAAGAGCCTCCATTTTGCCTCTTGTAGTTCCAGCGTGCGGGCACTGGGCGACTGGCTGTGCTTTTGTTGATCTTCAGGAACACTGGCCTGTGGTCGCTACCTCCTAGCTGCTCCCACTTCCCTGGTGATGTCCTGGTGTACATCTTCAGTGCAGAGAGCAAGGTCTGGGGTGGAGGTAGTGCGCCATCGTCTGGAGTAGAAGGTTGGAGTGTCACTTGGGGAGTTGATCAGGACGAGATGATGTTCGTCTTGCCAGTCTTCCACTTCTTCTCCTCGGCGATCCATCTGGCTGTAACCCCAGCTCTGGGAGTGACTGTTGAAATCACCTACTGCGATAAAGCTCGAGCCTGGGACGTTGATGGTGTCGAGTGACAGTGGCTGGTTGTCAGGGCAGTAGAAGTCAGGATGTGCAACTCTGTGTCATTCAGTTTGGCCCGAATCATCTGGTACTCAGCACCCTCCATGTGGACTGCTGTTTCGCTGGCATCGATGTTGTTCGGACAAGTGTCAGGATTCCGCCCTTGCTTCTGTCAGCTCTGTCCCATCTAAATGGCTGGTAGCCTCGGATTTTGAATGCCTTTCCCGTTTTCAGGTGGGTTTCTTGAATGCAGCAGACGTTGATGTTTTCCTCGTGCAGGATGTGTTCAAGCTCCGTCTTTTTATTCATGACTCCTTCTGCATTCCAATGCATCACCTTGAAAGGTTGTTGCTTCTTGGATGTTGTTGTTGAAGTGCTGCCAGTCGCTGTCCTCTGCCGCCCCCTGGCGTGACAAGGCGGACGAGAGGGACCTCCAGTCGCTGTGGGTGGACTCCGTTGAGGCTCGGAGCCCGGCGCTGCCCCATCCTGGAGGGACCTCAATGGGCGAGCGCCATTCTCATCTCGGCTGGCTGACATTGTCATATGGCGATGATGCGTGGTGTCGTGGTTTATTAGAGTGCGCCGTGCAGCCCAACACCTCCGTCTTCAGCACTCGAGGTTTCTGTAGGGGTTACCCGCCCTTAGCTCATGGTCCAAAGTCCTGCCCTGTGAGCACAGGGGGATTGTTTTCTCCGAGGGTCCCACCCCGTAGCTAGAGGTTTTAACGCGCCTCATGATCGCGTGATGAACCCGTCATGGGACATATGGGGTATTTTCTTGAGTGCAGCAGTGCCACCTGCTGCCCACACCCCGTCCTGCTGGGAGCACCGCCAGTTGGTCCGGACTGCTTATTCGACCAGGCGAGCCTGACTTATATCGCAGCTAACTTTGTGATGATTTAAATTCAAGAACTGGCCTTCTTAACCTGAGTAATTGTGACCCCATTGATGACGAAAAGAAGTATTTGTAGAGAATTATATGTCATATGATATGGATGCGTCCCTAAGTGAAGAACCCTTTCCGAGAATCTCCAAGGATACTATGGTAAACCCTTTTGGTCGATATTTGTTAAATGTATGTCATGAATTTGATCTGTGTATTCTTAATGGTCTGAAAGCATTGAAATGTTCAGGTGACTTTACTTATGTATCTGATAGCGGTTCTAGCGTAATTGATTATATGATTGCCTCAAGTTCCTTGCTCCCTCATTGTCAGTGCCTTAATGTAAGGCCGTTAATAGAAACTAAGCATGCTATTGTTGTTTTGTTTTTCTCTCCATCTGATAGTGCTGACTGTTTACCTGTTATTGAGAACGATGCTCACCAAGTTGTTTCTGTAAGTAAGTACAAATGGGGTGAAGAAAGTTCAGCTGCTTTTTATGAACGTATGAAACTCTGACCATGTCTCATCATTAGTTAGTGAAGCTGCTGACCTTGTTGATGTTAACATTGATCAAGCCTTGTCCAAGTTTAATGAATGTTTTGTGTATGCTGGTGAATGCATGATGAAAACTATTAGATTTGGCATAGATATGAGAAAAGCTTGGATCGACCTTGAATGTAAACAAAGCAGAAAAAAATATTACGAACACAGATAAACAGGTTTCATAGAACTAATGACGATAATGACAGAATTGCATATGGCCAGAAAAGGAGAGAGTATAAGGAATTGTTAAGACAGAAAAGGAAGCTACATAATGAAAATATCATTGCATCGTTACAAAGTATATAAATGACTCAAAGAAATTCTGGGAAATCGTTCGTTCAGTTAGGCCAAGAACTCAAGGTCAGGGGTTGATTTCTAGTGATCAGTGGTATAATCACTTTAAAGGTGTTTTTAATGACTTACCTGTTGACTTAAACACCAGTTCAGATTTTGACGAATATTATGATAGGGAACCTGTACATACTGATTGTGACCTTTTGAATCAACCTATTTCTGTTACCGAAATTGAAGCTGCAATTCGAACAATAAAGAGTAATAAGGCAGCTGGCCCAGATAAGCTTATTGGAGAGTTTTATAAGTACAGGAGGCAAGTCATTATGCCTTTTCCTTGTTAAATTTTTCAATACCATTTTTTGATGAGGGTTGTGTTTCCGGAAGACTGGTCAGTCTCTATCTTGCAACCACTATTTAAGAAGGGTGATAGGAATTGTTCAGATAACTACCGTGGAATCTCCTTGTTGAACATTTGTAGTAAAATATATAGCTTTGTTCTCAATAGAAGGTAAACCAAATGGATTGAGATGAACAATGTTCTTGGGGAGGAGCAAGCTGGTATTCGTGACAAACGATGTACAACAGATCACATTTTCACTTTACTGGCAATGATTCAGAAGCAGTTGTTAAGACACAGAAAACTCTATGTTGCATTTATAGACTTTAGGAAGGCTTTTGACCTAGTGAGTAGGGATAAATGTGGAAGGTTCTATCCGTTAATGGGTCTTAATGGAAAATTCTTGAAAGCATTGCAACGTGTGTATAATGTTGTGAAGACTTGTGTTCGAACTAGTGGTGACCTTACTGATACTTTTCTACGCCCACGGGGGGGCTAAAAGAAGGTGAGGTGTGTCACCTGTGCTTTTTTCACTGTTAATCAATGAACTAACTAAAGACATAAACACTTTTGGTAGACATGGTATTCAGCTTTCTCACTGATCTCACTGAACGTTTGATTCTGGTATTTGCTGATGATGTTGCATTATTTTCTGATACTGTTATTGGTTTGCAGACCCAACTGAATGTCTTGTATAATACCTCAAAACGTTTAGATTTACTTGTGAACCTGGAAAAGTCAAATATTGTTGTATTCAGGAATGGGGGTTACCTTGCTTTGAATGAAAATTGGACTTTTGGGTGATGCTCAACTTTTCCGTTGTTAACATGTGTAAGTATCTAGGTATAATACTGACCACAAGATTATCCTTTCCAACCAATTATGTGTGACTTAGCAAACAGAGCAAAGAAAGGATTGATTGCTATCAACAGAATGCTATGGTCAATAGGTGAGCATTCTCCTGGTATTTTCTTTAAGCTATTCGATTGCCAAATACAACCTATCTCAACTTATGGAGCAGAGATTTGGGGACTGTCATCCAACCAGGAACAAATTGAAAGGGTGCACTTAGCTGCTATTAAAAGATTTCTTGGTGTAAGTCCAAAAGCTCCTGGGCACTTAGTGTACGGCGAATCTGGAAGATACCCTCTTATGTTAATACTTATGCAAAATGTATCAGATTTTGGCTTCGTGTTGCATGTATGGATAATAACAGACTCCCGAAGAAAGCCTATGATATGTTGCTACATCTGCAGAATCAAAATTATATTACTGGACGACTAATGTTTGCTATGTTCTTTACAGATTCGGGTTTGGAATTGTTTGGGAAATGCAAAGTGTTGATAATGTGAAAGCTTTTATTGCAGAATTCAAGAAACGTTTTAAGTGATTGTTACATCCAAGACTGGCATTCAGCTATCGAATCGCATGAGTTGTACGATGTTTATCGGTCATATAACCAGTCTCCTATTCGAAGTCACTACCTCTGTGTAATTAAACATGTTAACATCCGCAAGTTACTTTCAAGGTTTCGGTTAGGAATGTCGCCATTACGATGCCACTTTTTATGCTATACTAATCGCAATAGAAACCATGACATTTTCTGTCCACACTGTAAGGAAGCACCGGAAACTGAGCTTCATTTTCTACTGGTTTGTCCTTTGTACGAGAAGTTGCGCCTCGAGTTGATTCCAGCTAAATATTACAAACACCCTTCTCTATTCAAAATGTCCATGTTGCTAGCCTGTTCTATTGAGACAACTATTATGAGTGTTGGTAATTTCATTTATAGAGCAATGGCCATTAGAAACGAAGTAATTAATGCTGCAGTTGCTTCATGAATGTCTTCATAATTAACTTTGAACACCTTTCAGCTGAGTGGCTTGTACTGATTTATTTTTGACCTTGTTCACTCACTTTGATATGGGCCTGTGGCCTGTCAAATAAAAATATTCTGAGTTCTGAGTTCTCTCTCTCTCTCTCTCTCTCTCTCTCTCTCTCTCTCACTCTCTGTGTGTGTGTGTGTGTGTGTGTGTGTGTGTGTGTGTGTGTGTGTGTGTGTGTGTTCTCAGTATTGCTTGTCCAAGTTGCTACAAGCTATATCCTTTGAAACTCTTAACCACTTTGTGATGTATTACAGTGTATCGTGGTTGCCAGTGATACAGCATTGTCTTCAGTTCCTAGCCTAGGTAGGTTACGACTCTACAAGGATCCAGTATCATTGCTCACTTACACGTACTCCTCCTTTGAGCAATAACACTTGTTGAGTCATCAGCAGTAACGTAACTTTCCATTACGGTTTTGTCAGTGTTTATTGTTCTGCCTTTTTCAGCTTACTAGCACATATGGACTGCGGATAAAATACCAATGTTAAGGTGAACCATGGATCCTGGTGTCTTTTATTTCATGTAGCCCGATGACTAGAATTCTAAAACTTGTAAGCTTGAAAAGCTTACTGGTGCCAGAGAGGAATGCGAAGAATGTTGGTTTTTAAGTGTGTCCCCTACTGGGGTACTGAACCATCGACATGAAGAAACGCTAGGGATCTGTGAATTTCCTTCTCCCAGAACTGTCCCTCCTCGCATTTTCATTCCAGCTTTTGCACATCACACACACACACACACACACGCGCGCGCGCGCGCGCGCGCGGCGCGCGCGCGCACGCAGGCACGCACTCACACACACACACACACACATGCGCATGCGCGCGCACGCAGGCACGCTCGCACGCACTCATACACACACACCCACACCCACACACACGCACGCACACACACACATACTCACACATATCATCGCTACTGCTCTCCTTGCTCGCATTCGAGTCCAGCTCTTTCACATCATAAAGACAGACATACTCAATTTCAGCCATTATAGCGGCTTTTTGTATCAGTCTGTTTCGTCTGTGGCTGCAGTGATCTGAATCATCGAAGTGTATGAAGTGTTCCAGTGAACCCATTAAGTCTGCACGACTTTAAAACAAACAAACAAACAATTTTATCTTATCTTATTCATATTTCTTCTTTGTCTGCCAGCTTACGTAAGCTTATATGATATCAAACCGAAGCTTGATGATGTGGGTCGGCTTCGTGCCACAGTGTCAATCATGTAACGATCGATGACGCAGTCTCATTATCGTGGTTATTTACACACAACTCATGCGCGCGCGCGCGCATGCGTGCGTGCGTGTGCGTGCGTGTGTGTGTGTGTGTGTGTGTGTGTGTGTGTGTGTGTGTGTGTGTGCGCGCGCGCGCGCGCGCGCGTGCATATGTGTGCGTGCGTGTGTGTGTGTGTGTGTGTGAAGTAATGGACGTTACACCATAGTGTGTCTCAAGCATTCCAGAGAAATTCATTTTGGTGGTGTTCAGTGGTGCCTGGTCTGATCTAAAATACGCAGCACGTTCAGCTACCCACCTTCTCACACCACAGACTCACTCGCTCCCTGCTCTGCCTTTCCATCCAGACCTTCACCACCTTCTGATATTTTTTTTTTTTTTTTCCCTTCACTCCATCCCTTCAATGCCTAGAAGAAGGAACTCAAAATCAATTTGACGGGCGAACTTTTTCTTTGATCTTTCCAACACTAGTGAGTACAAGGTACCAAACGCTTTTGTTCTCATTGATTTAGTTTTTGCTTTCTCTGATGCAGCTTCTGTGGTCGGCTCAGCTGTAAACACTGACTGGGCTAACTGGTCTGCTTCTATTCTTACACGGGTGCAAACGCCCCTTGCGTAAGAGATAACATTTCCTGTTCAAGTACATCCGATGTTTAGGACACCTGATTCTTAACGCTATTGGCGCAGGCGCACTCTTAGCTGTTTACTGCAGCGACGTGACCGTCGTACCGGACACTGCCACTGGCGACCTTGTCCCTTAATTCATGGCATCACATACATTCATGTATTGCCCCCCACGCGCTATGCGATGTGGCACAACTCTCTGGGAGAAAAGGGGCGGAGGGACTCATCATCTTACAAACCACTTTTACCTCCAGAAAGAAGACGCGAAAAATGACAGTTTTCATGTTGGGCATGTCTCAACTGCATTTGCATGCACAATTTTAATAACCAGCTAGGTGCCCTACCAACCCTTGACCCAACAAGTGCATTCAGCAGGGAGCAAGAGTGATAACAGCCTATCAGGTCGTCACATGTGCAACCCAAGCCTACTACCCTTTGCTCCTTCTCTAATGACGTGACAGGTTAGTCTAGGTACGTGATTAGTGATCGGGATAACGAAGTCGGCGCTTATCAGGTAAGGTTCCACACCGAGGCCGTCAGGTTTATCTTCAAGTTCACCGACCCAGACAGTCAGACAGAGACAACACATGCAAATCTCCAGAAGACCGAGATATGAGCACTCGGGCGTTGAAAAACCAGCCAACCAACCGCCTTATGGCCCCAAAATAAAAACCAACCAAACAAAACCTGCTTGATCTCCTCCACACAGCCATACAAAGATTGAGACACCGGCTGGCCACATATCTTTACTGGGCATTGTTTTCACCCCCCCCCCCCCCACACACACACACACACACACACATCCCCTCTTCATGTGCACCAGCTCGTCAGTTCCTCTCTCTCTCTCTCTCTCTCTTTCCTTATCGGGCGTGACCAACTTCTTAAATATTGAAGTAAATTTTACACTTATAATAAAAAGTAGTCATGAAAAAAAAAAAAAAAGCAATTTCAGACAGATTTGCGATGAAAAACCGAACGATCAACAGTATTCTACATAATCAGAGGCATTCTTCGTGTCACGCAGCGTTTGACAATAAACAGAACGAAACATGGACTGGAGAGGATGGAACAACTAGGAATTATCAACAGCCTTGACTACTTTTCATGTTCGACTTTTCCCCAACCCAGCAAGTTGGGAATGAACAAACTGCAGACTCTCTCGGTGCAAAACAAAAGGTAGGCTAAATTCTATGGCAGAACCCACCCCCTTCTCTGTCTCTCCCCAACTCCGTGTATGTGCGTGTGTGTGTGTGTGTGTGTGTGTGTGTGTGTGTGTGTGTGTGTGTGTGTGTGTGCGTGCGTGCGTGCGTGCGTGTGTGTGTGTGTGTGTGTGTGTGTGTGTGTGTGTGTGTGTGTGTGTGTGTGTGTGTGTGTGTGTGCGCGCGCGCGCGCTCGTGCGCTTGTGCGTACTCGCCTTCCCGTCATCTCGGTCCTAATTTTAACCGTCCCCGCACCTTTTCCAGCAAGCTGTGAAATTAAACGGCCCCTGCATAATGGGCCTACAATGTCAAGGCCATCTCTATCTCTCTGTACCCGAGGTGGGTGTGTTCGTTCTTTTAGTACATCAGAGAGAGAGAGAGAGAGAGAGAGAGAGAGAGAGAGAGAGAGAGAGAGAGAGAGAGAGAGAGAGAGAGTTGTTACTATCGGCACACATGATATTTTCAATTTGAATTGTTATTGTAAATTAAACAGCGTTGGTTTAGTGCTACGGAAGCAAAATTCAGTTTCCTTATTGTTTATGTGGTCCAAAATTAGTCTACAAATTTTTCTGAAGTTATTATTTTTGTTTGCACAAATTTTCTGTTGACTAATGAAATCAGATGGTGATGCCCAATCTTGAATGAAATTAGTAGCAAATTTGTAACTGTGAATTTCTTTTGCTCTTTTTGGTCTGTGCATGCTCCAGAGCAAGGATATGGGAAAACTTGAACATCGTAAAACGGAGGAAGTTGTCTTGTGTTCTGGGTGACTCTTGTCTGTATGCGTGTAAAGTTAATCACTACTATAATCAGCATATTGGTCTGAAGCAACGTGTGAGTCAATGTTCCTATATTGAAGCAGATAGTGCTGACCTTTCTGCGTTTGTAATTTTGGTTTGATCAATTCGTTTTCTGATCAGCTCATTTTGCCAAACCACCCCCCCCCCCCCCCCCCCCCTCCAGTATGTGGTATGTGGAGTCTAAATCTATACTGGTCTGGACTTGTCTCCATCCTTTCGACCTTATCAGTTCCTACAGGTGTATATTTTAAAAACAAAAAGTTCAGGGAAAGAGCTCAGTGGAGAGGGAGCAGCTGGGGCTTCACTCCGGTGTGCTCAGGCGTCCCCCAGGGCTCAGATCTGGGCTCATGCCTCTTTCTCTTTTTTCAACCATGATCTTCCCCAGTCCATCAAGTTCAAGGCAATATCGCTCGCTGATGACACAATGTTTTAACAATGTTATCGAGAAACGAGACGACCAGCGTATGCTCTAAGAAACCCGTTCCTCTCTCACCGTCTGGGAGAAGCAGTGGTCAATGAAATTTCGTCCTAAAAAAAATGCTCGACCCCGCGTGCCACTCGCAGAGGAACGAAGGTCGTTCACAATTACACGGCCACGCTCTGGAAAACATTGACACTGTAAAGTACCTGCTTGGGTGACACAGGCCTGTATGGGGATGGCACATTAACAACAAAGCCAACATGACCCTCAGCATTCCCTGGCGCAATCTCAAGATGGACAACACGAAGACACAGGAAACGATGCACAAAGCCTTTGTTTGTCCTTTATTCTACTTGAGTATGCAGCCACTGTATGGGACCCCTACACCGTCAGTGAAATCTTGGCTGTTGGGTCGAGAACGTCCAACGCAGAGCTGGAAATGGGTCACAAACCAACATTAACTCCGTCAGTACCTCTCTGGACTGATGATCCTGCGAGACCGACGACAACGAGCTCGCCTGGAGGTAACAAG
Organism: Conus betulinus; assembly: GCA_016801955.1. Taxonomy (NCBI): domain Eukaryota; kingdom Metazoa; phylum Mollusca; class Gastropoda; order Neogastropoda; family Conidae; genus Conus; species Conus betulinus. Next base: position 18,251 of record JADBJO010016022.1, on the reverse strand, counting down.
TTGCATCACGGTCTTATCTCCGTCACAGATTTGGACCGCGTGCCAAGACTGTCAGGCAACAGGATGTGCTCCAGGAAAAACGATACCTGCAGTTACGACATCCCTTTCTGTAGGACATATTACAGACAGACGTGTCTGGAACACACTACTACAGGAGGCTGTGACAGCTAAGTCTGTGGTCTGCTTCAGTGCGATTGGCGTCCCTCCTCTGATTCTGCAAAATAACATTCATGGGGGAAAAAATCATCATCTCATATGCCTCCCCAGCCCACCCCCTTACACTCCTTCACTAACTAGTCCGTTAGCATGTTAATTTTGTAGGTTATAGTCTCAAGCGTAAGTCGGGGCAAGCTGAATTTGCCATCCCTTGCAAAATGAAAGCATCACCAAAATGTTGATATTGGTCATTATGAAGAAGAAGGACTAACACACACACACACACACACACACACACACACACACACACACACACACAGGCACCCATTATTCAATACTTCCTTACTCCGCTTTAAATCTTTTAATGACTTTGCTCCTTCCGACCTTTCTGATCTCCTTAATCACTATGTTCCTTCCAGGCAGTTGCGTTCTTCTCCGACAACACTGCTCAAAATCCCTCGATTTCGAACTAAAACCTATATGGCGATCGTTTTTTTTCTTTTTTTTTTTTCTTTTCAGGTCCGGTTTCTTGGAATGAACTCCCAATATCTTTGCGTAGTTCAAACTCTGGTCAGTGTGTGTGTGTGTGCGCGCGCGCGTGTGTGGGTATGGGTGTCACATGGTACCTATTGCAATATTTATCTTCCTTTTGGTTTCATTTATGTTTACTTTAATCTTTGACGTATTTGTAAGCGCTTTGGGCTTATGATGTAAGTCTAAGCGCCATAATTAATAGTATGATTATTATAACACTTCCGAATACCACAGCGTCTGTGGCCAAGTGACGCCATCGCTTGGAACCGGTTAAGGAAAGGTAACTCGTAAAATGTAGCGGGTCACTTCCTGTTATTGGAAAGCAATAAGTTAGGCAGCGCGAAGTGAGATAATTTTCCATGCTTTATAATTTGTATCCTGTGCACTGAGAGCTGCCATTTCTATGTGAAGAGGCCGTGGCTTTAGTCGTGGATATAGCGGTGAATCGGCAAGTATTTGTGTTATTTTATTTTATGTTTTTGAGAGGGCGCAATCAATGTCGAAACTTGCCATCATCATGGCGGCTGTGTAGTTTACGCATCGACTATTTCAAGACTACAAAATATTTACTAACTTTTTCTCCATTCTGTATCCACTGAACTCTTGATCGAACTCTCATCCCTTGTAATTTCTTATCTCTGAGCTCCTGCAGTTTAAGTTTCGATTCTTCTAATATGGAGAGAGATCTTCTTCTACTGACTGCTCTAATTCTTTTATTTCTTTCAAAAGAGTGCACTCCAATTTTTCTTCCTCTTTTTTTTCTTGTGAACAGAGTAGGCAATAGTTTTCCCCCGAATTTCCAAGAGTAACATTTCAAAAAGAGTTGGTCATTTATTGTGAAGGCATGCACTCATTGGAAATACAGTGAATATTTTCAAAATCATATACAGGAACAGCATACTGTTTTTTAGTATTCAGTATCACTGCTTTACAAGCTCTATGTAGTGTTTATCATTTAGCAAAGAATTATTAAATTTCCAATATTGTCTATTTTTTTTTCCCTTGTTTTCATTGAACAGGATGGACACTGCCGAATGATCTGAGCGATAACTCGGCAAAATATCCATACCACTGACATCCTTTATCAATTCTTTAGAAATGAGAAAATAATCCAAACGACTCTGTTTAATGGAGTTAAATTTTCTCCAAGTATAGCCTGGTTTCTCTGGGTATGACTCTCGCCAGACATCAGCTAAGTCATGTTCATTCATTAAGTCCAGGATAACTCTTCTACTTCTAGGTCTACTTACACAACTGGAATAGTTTCGGGCGTCAATTCCTGAATTCAATACTACATTCCAGTCCCCACCTATAATCATATACCAATTATTAAATTGATGAATTATCTGGAACACGTTTGTAAAAAAATCAGGATCATCGCCCAAACTTGGGCCATACACATTTGCCAGGGTTAATCTCTTATTCATTATTGTAACATCCATAACATATAATGCCCCACTGGATCCCTTTGCACCCTATGTACTTTGTATTCAAAGTTATTCTTAAACAGTATGGCAACTCCAGCTGTTAGTGTCTGCACCAGCAAGGAAACACTCATAACCCAACAGGATCTTACAAATTTCTCAGATTGAAGTGGTTGGTGAGTCTCTTGAACGAGAAATATATTGCCCTTTTCTTGTTTCCTTAAATAATCAAATACATCTTTCCTCTTTGTACTGTTATTTAATCCATTACAGTTGTAGGTGTATATCTTCACAGTATTATTGGCCATTGTTGTTATGTAACACTGGGTAATCCAGAAACTTACTACCCGTAATAAAATGTCAGTCGGCTGAAACCGACATGCAAATGAATATTTTATATTGGAAACTGACAGCAGATCGGACGGCACAGTTCCTTTTCTTGGCGCTAGCACCCAGTTTGTCACCTCTGTTACACATCGAGTCAAAAGTAAAAAAAATACAGAAAGCTGGGCGCAAATTACATCGAAGTTGCCGCGCCGTTCGTTCGATTTTAGAATCCTGACCCCAACATCCATTCACTCCCAGAAAGTGAAGCGACAGCGAAAGGCAAGCAAGAGAACGAAGGAGGAAGCAGAGTAAAAGAGAGACTTCAGGTAGGGTGACACACAGACGTACACCTTCCACGCACAAACACAAAAAAATAACCAACAAACAAAAAACATTAAAAAAAAAAAACCATGAATGGCAAAAAGCATTTACAACAAATGGGCTACTAACCGCTACATTGTGGCGGAGCGAGGTCAAGTATGCCGGGAACATAATCAAAGACACAAAACAACTGTGAACACACGCCAAGAGCTGGGCGCAACCATGTTGATACGTTCACACAATGACATGCGCAAAGCAAAGGTCACATTGGGTCATTTTTAAGGGTCGATCTCACAAAGCGAGAAGTGTGTGTATAGATACGTACAAGTGTCTGTGTAAGTATGAGTGTGTGTGTGTGTGTGTGTGTGTGTGTGTGCGCGCGCGCGCGCGAGCCCGTGTATGTGCATGTGTGTGTGTGTGTGTGTGTGTGTGTGTGTGTGTGAAAAGAGAAAGAGAGAGAGAGAGAGAGAGAGAGAGAGAGAGAGGAGAGAGAGAGAGAGAGAAAGTGAGAGAGAGGAAGAGAGACAGACAGACAGAGAGTAGTTGAGCATTGGCATTACCATCGTCATCGAACAACTGTGTTGGTGACGAACTGAATAATAGTGATGACCCACAATTAGACTGAAATTACAACATTATAACATAACCAGAACACCTATTGCTGTCTCACAGTTGTAAATAAATTGAGGTTCCTGTTAGATAATACAAAAGGGATGTACCTGTTACATAACAATTCATTGAGAAATAAAGAGGATGGGGGGGGGGGGGGGGGGGGGGGGGGGGGGGCGGAGGATTGGTTGGAGGATGTGTTGGCTGTAGAGCTGTCACTCAAGGCTGTACACATTACATTACAGGTCACATCATCAAAATAATTGTATGAGAGAGAGGAACGAGAACAGAGAGAAGCAACAAAAAAAAACAAAAACAAAAAAAAAAAAAAAATTGAAAATTAAAATAAATTTTTCCTCAGTCAATCAATCAATCAGTTGTATGACACACCATAATCTGCATCTCGTTTGTAGATTTTTCCTTAGTTTTTTCCTGGTGGAAGACTATGAGCATGAACAGATCAGAAATGTTCTTTTTTTTTTTTTTTTTTTTTTTTTTTGGAAAAAAAAAAAAAAAAAAAAAAGTAAGCAAGTAAAACAAAGTAAGCCTCATTCGACTGCTATAAGCAGCAAAGTTATTGTGTGAACCATAGACACTAGGGTCTGGACCGGGGTCTAGACAAGCATCTAGGAAGTCAGCAGTTCTAACAGAGTCCAATGAATTACTTCTCTCACGCTCATTACATTTGGTCCTTGACTTTTATCCCTCACCTTATCAAGCATCTGGAGGATGGTAAGTTCCTGTGATCTCCGGTGGTTCTGTCTCTCTCTCCCTGTCCCCAGCCAATGTCCCAGTCCTGGTTTGACTGCTCCCTGCTGTGACACTGTCCACTATACCCACCACACAGTCTGAAAAACTTTTCCCAGGCTGGATCAGTGAATGCCCAGCACCAGCACCAGCGTGTGCAATACCCCCAGTGGACATGGCACTGTCATTGGAGCTGTCTCTGGACCGGGCTGAAGTGGTGGCACCCCTCTGCTGTGGCTGGTCATCACCCTTCTGTTGTGGCTGGTTGGCACCCCTCTCCTGTGGCTGGTCTGCACTCTGTCGCAGCTGGTCTGCACTCCTTTGTTGTGGCTGGTCAGCACTCCTCTCCTGTGGCTGGCCAACCCCCTCCTGCGGCTGGTCAGCATTCCTCTGCTGCAACTGGTCAGCACCCCTTCGCGCTGCGGCTGGTTAGCACTCCTTTGCTGCAGCTGGACAGCCTCCCCTCCACTGCGGCTGGTCAGCACCCCTTCGCTGCAGCTGGTCTGCACCCCTTCGCTGCGGCTGGTCTGCACATCTTCGCTGTGGCTGGTCTGTACTCCCCTGCTGCTTCTGCGGTGGAGGTCTTCTGTCGAGCACCCTGGAACTGCCACCGACAGGGCGAGAAGCCCAGCGCTGTCTTCTTGCCTGGTCGCCCCGGAGATCAGAGAGACTGTCAATGTGGGTAATCTCACCTGATAGAGCCTTCATGAAAACCCTTCCATTCTTGGACCAGGCCTGATAACACACTTCCTTGTCATCCTTCACTGTGGTCAGCAAGGCGTAACCTCTAGGAGTCAGATCCTCAACAATAACTACCCCTGTGCCACTCAGTCTTCGCCTTGCATAGATCACCTGATCTCGAATGCGCCTTGAGACAAATCTCACAATAATGCCTCTTGGAGAGTTTCTTGAATTTTGTCTCAGTCCAAGACGGTGTACTGCTTCGATATCCTCTCTATTGATATCGATTTGGAGTTTGTTTTTAATCAAGTTCAGAACTAAATTCTCACACTGCTGTTGAGTCTCTCTCTGTGTAGCTGTGCTATTTTCTTTTACACCATAGATACGTAAATTATTTCTTTTCACATACGCTGCTGTATCCTCACTTTTCTTGTCCGCTAACTTGGCAATATAACATGTCTGATCAAACAGATCTCTTAATTCATCTTCTCGCACTGCTCTCTCTCTAATTTGCTCTCTCAGTTCGTTGTTTTCCTGCTCTAACTGGAAGATTCTACAATGTAGGTCATCTACTACTGAGTCTGACAGCTTAGAAATCTTGTTTCCATTTGCACTTACTTCGCACAACACAGAGTCCAGTTTATGCATTAAATCCTCATTTGTGACAGCGATCGGACTTTCACCACTATTATCCTCTCTCGGTGTACGATTATCTCCCTTTCCAGACATTTTCTTATCGGTCGGCAGAAATTTGAATCTGGACAAAGTTTCTCGAACCGATAATGGAGTACTTACAGTCAACTCTGTGATCTTAGATGCACCGTTACTCTTTTCATCAACAGGTAATCCACATTCAAGAACAGAATTGTCCGATGCACTGATGTTTGAAACTGGACTGGTCACTTCCTCTCTCTGTAATTTCCTCTTCTTCCGGCTTCGCCCCATCACTCAATTCTTGACATAGACCTGAATACTGTAATTCAAGAGATTCCAACACTTGATCAGGATGAAAAAAAAACAGTCTTGAAGGTCTTATAACATATGCAGAAGCTTGTGAGGTATTACAACAGATGAAAAATAATAAAAGTCCTGGGTCGGATGGCTACACACAGCAGAATTTTACAAATTTTTCTTTCAAGATATTGGGACTTTTCTAATCCGTTCAATTAACTATGGCTTCTTAACTAGTCAAATGTCAGTGACACAGAGACAAGGAGTTATTACTTGCATTCCAAAAGAAGACAAACCAAAACATTTGTTGAAAAACTGGCGCCCAATATCACTTCTCAATACTTCTTACAAAATAGCATCTGCTTGTGTGGCCAGCAGACTTAAGACAATTTTGTCGAAAATAATCCACCCTGATCAGAAAGGATTCATGAAAGGAAGATATATTGGAGAAAACATTAGACTTATATATGATCTTTTGGTACATACGGAAGCTGAAAATATCCTGGTTTACTACTACTTTTAGTAGACTTTGAAAAAAGCGTTTGATAGTGTTTCATGGACATTTATTCAAAAGGCATTGAAAGTTTTTAATTTTGGTCAAGACATTCAAAGATGGGTATGTGCCTTTTATAAGAATATTAACACCTGTGTGTCTGTAAATGGCCTTTACTCTGAATGGTTCAATGTGTGCAGAGGTGTTCGTCAGGGTGACCCGTTGTCTCCATATTTGTATTTGATTTGTGCAGAGGTTATGTCCATCATGATACGTAAAAATGATAGAATTAAAGGTATTAAAATTATAATACTGAAGCCCTACTTTCTCAATTTGCTGACGATACCACTCTTTGTCTTGACGGTAGTGAAAAGTCATTGCGAGAAGCTGTCAGGATTCTTAATCTTTTTGCACAACTTTCTGGCTTGAAAATTAATGGTGAAAAAACCCAGTTAGTATGGATTGGTAGTAGGAAAAAGTCACAAATAAGATATCTACGAGACCAAAATTTTTGTTGGAATCCAGGAATTTTCAAAATATTAGGAATCAAGTTCTCCCTTGAGATTGATCGCATTGTGCAGATTAATTTTGAAGGAAAACTGATGAAGTTAGAAGGATTTTACATAAATGGTCAAAGAGACAGCTAACTCCATTTGGAAAAATTGCTGTCATAAAATGTTTAGCAATGTCAAAACTGACATATTTATTTCTCAATCTACCAGACCCTTGCCACGCCTTATTACAAGAGCTTGACTCCCTTTTGTTTAACTTTTTGTGGGATGGAAAAAGAAGCAGAATAAGTAAGAAAGTTGTTTGTGGTGAATATATGTCTGGAGGACTGAAGATGTTGATATTTTTTTCATATTTGAGCACGCTGAAAATAAGTTGGTTGAGAAAATTATTTTCCTCTCAGTCTACCTTACAGACACATTATATATTCAACCTGTATCCACACTTAGACAAGTTAAATAAAGTAGGAAGTGAGTATGTTCAGATACTTTTACACAGGCTGAACAATCCCTTTTGGAAGGATGTTCTGAAACACTATAAAAAGTTCTGTCAAAAAAATGTTCCTCAAAATATCCATGATTTTAACTTTGAGTTTATATTCTATAACATTGACATATTGAGAGCTAGACATACTATCTTCTTGAAAAGCTGGTTTGATAAAACATATACTACTATATTTATCAACTACTAGATGAGGAAGGGAACTTTTACAGTTATCAGCACTTCCAACGTGAATATCCAGACATTGTAACAGATTTTCTCACTTATAATGGAATTATTCAAGCTATAAAAAACTATCAAATCAGGAAGGGTGTTCAGCCTATTGCAGGATACAAGATGCAAGGGAATTTAAGTTGGAAACTAATTTATAAAGGGAATAAATATGTGCAAACAAGTATTTAATGATGGACAATATATATTGCCACAGGTATAGCCAAGTGGAATAGACAATTTTTTGAACTTAAACTGGAAAATATTTTCCAAAACGTGCATGTACACAAGTTCAGATGCCCAGCTAAGATGGCTACAGACCCGCATATATACATAGAATCTTACCGACTAACCGGTACTTACATTTGCGCCAAGTCATCGACTCCCCTATTTGTGATTTTTGTCAAAATGAAGAAGAAACAATTGAACATTTATTGTGGAATTGCCCCTTTACTAATGATTTCTGGCTGGGTCTTCAGAGATTTATTGTTCACCAAGTAATTAGTTGTACAAATTTAAGGTTTTCCAAAGCATATGTTTTGTTTGGAGCAGGTGGACACACTGTTCCAGATCAAATTATGAATTTAATCCTGTTATTGGCAAAACTATATATTTACAAATGTAAATGGAGAAAGACAATTCCACTTGTAAATGTATTCCTTGCTTTTTTGAAAGACAGGTATGGTTTAGAAAGATACCGGTATGTTATTATTGGCAAACTTGACAAGTTTAAGCAAGCTTGGTACCCATATGAAAACCTAAAAAAAGAAAAACAGCACGAATTTGGCGACATACGGCAGCAGAAGAAAAACTAAGTCACGCATTGTCCCGTGCCAGTCTGTTCTTGACACGCTAGTCCTTTTAATTCGTAGTCGAGCATGCATTCTGAATTTGTTGGGACTCGTGAAATCTCATCTGGAGTGTGGTAAAACGACTTGATACAAACTGCAATATATATTTGCTGATTATGGTGCTTCATCTTCTTCTCCTTCTTCCTCCAGGAAAGTGACTGCAGTCAACCAGTTGATTATTCTGTCACTTTGGAGGAGGTCGGTGAAGGAAAAAAAAAACCCAACTTGGTGAGTCTGGAGGCCCCTGACACAAAAGTGTCGATGTTTGTGGCCTCCACGACGCTCTGGGGCAGACGGTTCCAGTCATGGATTGTTCTCGGTAGAAAAGTCTGTTGTTGGTATTGTGTGCGGCATCTTGGTTGGTTATATTGATGGTCGTGGCCTCTCCACTGGTGGGCCACTGCAGGGTCTATCTTTTGCTTTATGCTGTTCATGCACACTATATCGTTTATATCCTGTATCATCCCCAATATCATCATGCTTGCAAGTAGATTTTTTTTTTTTCTTTCTTTCTCTCTTACCATAGAGTGTACTCAGTCATCAATTTGATTATTTTGACACTTTTTTGTGTATGACCATTTTTATCCCCACATTAAGGCAGCCATACTCCAGTTTCAGGGAAGATACATGGTATGTGTAATGTGTCATCCGTACCAACGGCCAAACTGGCCTTCTCTTCCGAAAGTTTGGTGAGGGGATTCCGAAAGTTGGTGAGGGGATTTTATGTGTGTGCAAGACCTCAGTTTATAGTCTCGTTCAAAGGACTATGATGGGGTCAGAACCAGTGTTAACTCCGAGGGAAAAATTCCCCTGTACGAAAAATGGCCCGGTGGAGATGCGAACCAGCAACTCCAAGATTACGAGTCCGATGCTCTACCATCTGAGCTATTCCGGCTCTACATGTTTTGTAATGAAAAAAAAAAAGGGAATTATAGCAGGTTAGATTAAGTGTATCCAACTCCAAGTAACCCAACTTTTGCACAATATAATAATATACATGTATGCTATGTTGTGATTGAAATATCGTCTAGATCTATTTGTGATTGTGCTTGTATTTTTTAAAACCAGGACATCTGACTTGTTGATGGATCTCAAATGGGTTAAAGTAATCTGGTCACAGCAGTCAGTAAAATTCAAGTGCTACAAATGCAATGTTCAGCTTGCTTTCCCATTTCTGACATCATTCAAATTAACATTAAATCAGTACATGCATTATTGATGAAAAACATTTTTTTGTCTGTAGTTTGTAACAAGAAATGGTGGAAATGCTAGTTTTACTAGTAAATTATGCAAACTCTGTCCACTGTAGAAAATTTGTACAAATCCAGTTTCTGGTGTTCTAAGCAGTTGCATTTAGTGATCATTACCGAGACTTTTCTTTTTTTTTTTTATCATATTTCCTCGCCAGTTTGATCGTTCATTACAGTTTGATGATAATGTTTTTGAATTTAGAAATGTTTCATCATTATATTGGCCTTAAAACTTTAGAAATGTTAGACTTCTCCTATCCGGAAAATTTTCATGAGATCAAACATAAAGTATCTTCCCTTTCCATAATTTTCTGGTGATGTGTGTTCATTCACATGTGAGTCCAAGGAAGATGATTTGCTTCCTGTTTGATCCTGAAAATATTTAGAGATGTTTTATTTATTTATTTTTACAGGATTTTCAGAGAACAGTATGGATGTGCCAGAAGAAACAGGAAGCAACAGAATGCGAGGATAGTATGGAGATAGGAAGCGGCATGGATTTTCCAGAAGATTGGATGGTTTTGGACGATGCAGATGAAGAACACATGGAAGTGGAACAAGGGGCCTCCAAGCCAAGTCCAGCTGGCGGGGATGCTGGAGCTAAATCTGATGTGGATGCATCCAAGTCAGAGGAAAAAGGAGAAAAAACAACTTCTCAAGGTTTCAGCCAAGCAGACTACCTCAGCAGGCAAACCAGATGTTCAGAAGAAAGGGGTGGTGACGCCACCAGCTAAACAACAGCCTTCAATTGGGAAACAAAGTGTAGATTCTGTGAAGAAGCCTCCGGGGTCAGCAACTCCAGCCAAGCCACCTGCTAGGTCTGCTCAGGCTGGTCAGTCTGGAGCAAGCAAGACACACAGGGGAATGCAAAACAGACCCAGTCTGCTCAGAACACCAGCTCAAACAAGGGAACAAATGTGAAAGCACAGACAAAACCTTCACAATCAGGCACTCAGGCTACGAAGCCCCCTCCTAGCAAAAATCCGGATCAGGGAAAAAATGTTTCAAGCACACCACAGACAAGATCATCATCTGTCACATCACTGGAGAAAAGTGAATCCCCAAAGCCAACTGTGCCTTCTGGTCAGGTTGGAGCCTCACCTCAAAGTAAAGCAGCTGTTCAGCCCAAACAATCCAGTCCATCTGCTGGACAGTCCAAATCCACTCCGCCTTTCCCAGCTCAGTCTAAAGCATCCAGGCCAGCCACACCTGATCGGTCCAAAGCAACTAGTGATGCCCCAGGTCAGTCCAAACCAGGACAGCCAAAGCCACCCATTTCAGCTAAGTCAAATGAGAGCAAAGCACCTACTTCATCCACCCCAAGTCAGGCCAAACCACCCACTTCATCTACCCCAAGTCAGGCTAAACCAATCCCTTCATCTACCCCAAGTCAGGCTAAACCACCCCCTTCATCCACCCAAAGTCAGGTTAAACCACCCCCTTCATCCACCCCAAGTCAGGCTAAAGCACCCACTTCATCTACCCCAAGTCAGGCCAAACCACCCACTTCATCCACCCCAAGTCAGGTTAAACCACCCCCTTCATCCACCCAAAGTCAGGCTAAAGCACCCACTTCATCTACCCCAAGTCAGGCCAAACCACCCACTTCATCTACCCCAAGTCAGGCCAAACCACCCCCCCTTCATCTACCCCAAGTCAGGCTAAACCACCCCCTTCATCCACCCCAAGTCAGGCTAAAGCACCCACTTCATCTACCCCAAATCAGGCTAAACCACCCCCTTCATCCACCCCAAGTCAGGCTAAAGCACCCACTTCATCTACCCCAAGTCAGCCCAAACCACGCACTTCATCTACCCCAAGTCAGGCTAAAGCACCCCCTTCATCCACCCCAAGTCAGGCTAAAGCACCCACTTCATCCACCCCAAATCAGGCTAAAGCACCCACTTCATCCACCCCAAGTCAGGCTAAAACACCCACTTCATCCACCCCAAGTCAGGCTAAAGCACCCACTTCATCCACCCCAAGTCAGGCTAAAACACCCACTTCATCCACCCCAAGTCAGGCTAAAGCACCCACTTCATCCACCCCAAGTCAGGCTAAAGCACCCACCTCATCTAACACAGATCAAGTCAAATCATCTGCTTCATCAACCTCAGGTCAGTTAAAGCCACTGATTTCATCCACCCCAAGTCAAGCCAAAGCACCCACTTCATCAACCCCAGGTCAGGTCAAGTCATCCACTTCATCTACCCCCCAGCTAAAGCTGCCACTTCATCTGCTCCAAGTCAGTCCACATCAGTTGATTCAGCTCAGTCCAAACCGTCTGGTTCATCCTCCCATGATCAGCCCAAACCTTCCAATTCAGCGACTCAGGGACAGTCCAAACCATCCAACTCATCAACCCAAAGTCAAACAAAACCATCAAGTGTGTCTACCCCAAATCAGACAAAACCATCAAATTCATCTGCCACAGGTCAGTCCAGATCATCTGGCCAGACTACCCCAAGTCAGTCCAAGCCTTCAGCCTCCCCCACCACTCAGACCAAGGCAGCAACTCGATCTTCATCATCTTCACAGAACACACCCAAACTAACCCCAGGTCAGACTAAATCTACTCCAGGACAGACTTCACAGGCAGCAAAGTCTGCTGCATCACCAGCCATGAAAAAATGCAGGCAAAAGTACCCCAGCAAACTTGCCAGGATCTACAAACGCTCAGACTAAATCATCAGGTGGAAAGACTGTGGTTCAAGGGAAAAATTTGTCAAAACGCATCTACTAAAGGGACAAACCAGGGCTCAGGCCGTGTGCTCCAGCAGAAAAAGGGAACAGCTGAAAGGAAGTTGGATGATCAAGTAAAAAATAAGCAGTCTGTGGAAAAGACACTGGCTAGTCAGTCAACAAATGACGGAAAAAAAAAAACAGGTGATCAGGGTGAAAAAACAACAGTCAGCTGACAGTACAAAAGACAATGAAGCGTCTAATCCTTTGAAAGACCAGAAACTTGCTCAAGATGCTGTAGTAAAGATGACGAGACTAGAAGAAGTGAAGAAAGATGAAAAGTCGGAAGCAAAGAAAAGTGAAACAAATACAGGAACAAAGCCAGCTGAAACAGATAAAAAAAAAAATGCAGACGTAACTGCATCAGGAACAGCCCAGAAAGCTGAAACTAAGGAGAAACCTGGTAACCAAGTGAAAGATAAACCCAGTGTAACAAACTCTGAGAAGTCTCAAACCAAACCAACAAATCAGAAGACAGAAAATCAGGAGAAATCTAGTAACCGAGCAAAAGACAAACCTAGTGCAACAAGCAGCGACAAGTCTCAGACGAAATTAGGTAGCAGGTATGATGAGAAATCCAGTAGCAGGTCGGACAGACGGGATGACAGATCTCATAGTGATGACCGTTACAGTTCAAGATATGATAAGTTTAGTGTTCGGTCACGTGACGGTTATCGTGACAGGCGACGATCTCGCTCACACGCTCTCGATCGCGAGGGCGAAGCAGAGAGAGAGGTTCACGTTATGAACGAAATGATGACAGAAACTCTTCAAAGACAGGAGACAGAAAATCCACAGAATCCAGCTCTTCAAGACCAGCCAAATCTGCAGATACTGGCTCATGGAAACCTGGTGACAAGAAACCTGCAGAAGCAAAGAAGTCGGAGTCTTCTTCCACCACCACCAAATCTACAACTGCTAAGAAGACTGATAATACTTCAATAACGTCGACAGCTACAAAGAAAGAACAGCCAGTCACAAAGCAGTCGACAGCAGACAAGAAAGAAGATCAGCAGACATCATCTGGAAATGGAAAGCAGACAGTTGAAGAGCAGACCATAGTGACTGACAGCTGCTCAACATAAAGGATACCAAACTGGAGCAAGGTGAGGTTTTATGTGGAAACATAAATGAATTTATATGAAAGATACTTTACTTTGTAAATGTAAATTTAGTCTCTTGTTGGTTACTTTGCTAATGACTTTCTACTATGCTGGATGTGAAAGAACTGTTGTCACATTGTGCTGAGATGGGGAAGTAAGCCAGCTCGTCATTACCATAGTGTTGTCATAATCTGTTGTTACACTTACAGTATACAGCGCTTTAGCAGTAATTACTTACAGTATACAGCGCTTTGACACTTTGAAAATGGAAGTGTAGTCTGACACTGAAATCAGAACACTGTAATGCAGTGCTTTTGATTACACAAATGATCAGTAGTCAAAGTAGATAACTGCATCACTGGTTTCTGATCACAGAGCAGATCTGCAGTTTAGCTGTGTAATGGCATACAGTTGAGTAGGTCTTACCTTTAAGTGGTTGTGCAGGGTTAGAGATTTGATTGTGCAGGATGACAACCTAGAGCGGACAAGGTGAAATGCTCATTCCACTTACTTGGTCACTCAATTATTGACCGAGTCCGTGGAAGGGTGCCAGAGACGTTGGCTTCAGTATATGCCAGTTGCACTTCCCTCCTGTTTTCATGCTCACATCACCAACTCTTCTGCTATTACCACTTAAAAAAAAAAAAAATGTTTTTTTTTAATTTACCCAAACAGAACCCCAGCAGAGCACTGTCTCACTGAGGCGAGGTGTGTAGGAATCAACAGCAAGGGAGGGAGGATTTCATGGATTCTGCCTTGCCTGTCGGATTTCCTTTAATATTTTTTGTGCCTGGGAATAGAAATACTGGTGAAACATAGTTTAACTTTAAGAAAAAATTTTGTTTTTGACCTTTCAGTCTGTGAGATAAACTTTTGACTTTAAAAATAAATTAAAGATGAAGTTGATTTTAAAAGGGAAGAAGCTGAATCAGAAACCAGATTGCCTAATCATTGTTTTTAAGTTCTGCTTCTTATGTACTGAAATAGCTGTTGGTTTACATGATTTGTCCAGTTTTGTAAATTTTTATGTGATGGAGACACAGAACCTGTGGCATGAGCACCCATGAATTGTGATTGGTCAGCATGGAAACAATAGATCACACCCTGTATTCTCTTTTCCAGCCAGTAGGCACATGTGCACAACATATCATTATCATGTTTTAATTGACTTTGACAGTTACTTTAATTTTGTGTCTATGTAGGGTGGGCAAGTACAAATTTGGGGGGACACGCATTTTTTTTTTTTTTTTTTTAAATGTACTTAGTTGCCCCCAGTACAAGTTACATTTATTTAGGAAGTTATAACCCTGATAAATGGAAATAGTGAAACCAAATGGATTGATTGGTTCCATCAGCATGATTTGGCTATTTGAAAAAGAAAATCGCTGTCACTTGAGTTATGAGTCAAAAATATATATATGAATCAAAGTAGATAACTTTTTTGAATGTTTTTTTTTTTCATCATTTTTTTTTTCCATTTTGCACAATAATACCACTAACAAACTTGATTCACTTACTTGAGAGCTTTTGTGGTGATGGTATTTCTGAGAAGTTTTCTGCTGTGCAGGTCTGTGGCGTTTTTCTCTGAGACTGTCACCACTGGAACTAGGTGACCTAGCCAAACAGGAATTGCGTACATTGTTGAACACTGCGCAGGATTTTGTCGTCTTCTTCCGGAATCAAGGACAGAACAAGAAGAAAAAGGGGTGAGGCATGAATTGTGTTCATGGCATAAATGAAGAGTGAGTGGCAGAGTCCAAGAACAATTCTGTTAAAAGACAGTCTGTGTGCGTGTGTGTGTGTGTGTGTGTGTGTGTGTGTGTGTGTGTGTGTGTGTGTGTGTGTGTGTGTGTGTGTGTGAGTGAGAGAGAGAGAGAGAGAGAGAGAGGCTGTGTGTGTGTGTGTATGTGAGAGAGAGAGAGAGTGTTAATAATTAATTGCAAAAGACAGTGAAATGATGGGAGATATTGTTTGCTGTTGCAACAGCTCAGCATGACGGTGAGTCCAAATAAGACTAGCACTGTAGAAAATAGGTTACTTTTTGGTGAAATGTTTTTTTGCGATTAGGATCGTTCTATTTCATGAAATCTTTGCGATTATTATTGTTCTATACTGTAAAATCTTGAATACCATATCTCTTAAATTGCATTTCATTTTTTGCACTTTTTTATTTTTCGTACTTAAATTTTTGGTGTATTACTATAAGTTATTTCCCTTATCACAAACTTTCTTTTCAAACATGACCCACTTTTTAATTGTGTTTCTAGTGGGCCCTTTTTTTTCTTTCTCCACCATTAGTTAACTTGTGTCGTTGAGTCCAGGTTTTAGAGTTGAGGTTACACTGTCAAGAGATAACCTGAGTGCAAAAATGATTAAAACAAGGGAAGAAATGGGCAACAATGAGAGATGAGTAGGAAATGATGGAGGCGAAAGAGGGGGGGGGGGGGGGGGGAGGTGGGGGGGGGGGGGGTAGGGCTTTAGGCTGTTGCATGTGGAAGGGAACAAGGTTGAAATTTTTTTGGATGCATTAAGATTTGAGGGGATAAGGGAGCTTTGAGGGGGGGATGGAAAGAAACGATGGAAGGTGTAAGTCTGAAGTCGTAGACATGCAGCATAGGAGCGCAGGCTGGACGGGGAAAAAAAAAGTTTTGGGAAGGAACTGGGGTGGGGGTGGGGGTGGTGGGTGAGGGAAATGTAGCAAGTTGTGGTCAGGTTAAGAGTGCTAAAACAGGAGGAATAGCAAAAGAGACCCATATGATGATGCCTTGTAATAATTCTGGTACTTACACAAGTTTACAGATGGGTGCAGTGAATAGGTAGCTAGAGACAAGATGGAATTGACTTTGTTCAGTTTGTGAAATGTTTTATCTGAGAATTGGATAGAAAATGCTGAACTGATAACACTTTCAGGAAAACAAACAACAACAAAAACGAAACTACAAGAACGTCCCATGATTGGTATAGTTATTTGAAAGAGGGTTTTTTTTGTATGTAATTTTTTGTTTCAAATTATTATATAATATCAGACCTTTTCTTTTTCTTGTTTCAATGTCTAGAGAAAGCCAAATGTACTTCAATCGGTTGCTGACAACAAAGTGTACGGTGCAGAAGCTCTTTCTTCTCCAGCTGACTACCAAGAAGTTAGAGATGGAGATCTGTAGGAAAGTTCTGGATTCCAAAAGAGAAGGACACGGGTAAGTTTAAATCATCATTGTCACTCGTCATCACTATTAGCAGAGTTCGTACGCCCCTTGAAGACCCTTGAAAACCCTTTTAAATTCAACTGGGTCAAAAAAAACCTTGAAAACCCTTGAAAAGTGCAGATATCCCTACCATCCCTTGAAATCCCCTTTAAAATCATTTTCGGACCAAAACTGACAGTAACATTTTGAAGACGAATCGGAGAACAAACGCGAATGAGACTTCGGACATCGATTTTCGCCTCTCGAATCGTTTTGCGTGTCGTCTGCTTTTCAAGCAAAGGGAAAGCAATTCAATAGTTGGTTATCGTGTGCGCATGCACAGTTGGACTTCCGACAAAGAGGCGCCATGCTCCCTCATCTTCGGCGAAGTCCAATACTGTTGCGTCTGTCATCATGCCTAAGGGGAATTGCACATTTGATCCGTTGTGGTTACAGAAGGAAGAATATCGAACCTGGATCACTGAATGCAGAAACAACAAACATGCGTTTTTCTGTAAAGTGTGCAAAAAGACCGTTGATGTTCGGACAATGGGCGAATCGGCGGTTGCAAGTCACGGAAAGAGGAAAAAATACGTGGAATGGAAAAGCGAGTAGGCCGGTCGTTAGTCTTACGGACTTCGTTCGGCAATCATCAGATTCATCAACATCGGGTCAGACCCTTTCCTCAGTAAGAATCGTCAGCCAATCCACAATAACAGCAAGTGGGACAGATGTGTTGAAAGCTGAAGTGTTGTGGACGATTCATGCCATCAACAATCATCACAGTTTCCGATCTGCTGAAGACAACGCAAAACTGTTTGCAGCAATGTTTCCATATTCCTCGATTGCGACGAACTATCGGTGTGGGGAAACCAAAAGTAGATATCTTGCAACTTTTGGCATTGCTCCTTTTTTCTGTCAGAACTGAAAAAAGAGTGAAATCACAGACTGAATCTTCAAATCAATAGTCACGCCATCTCCATAGAATTTAAGTGACTCATGTGTGCGCATTTGTTAAAAAAAAAAAAAAATCCTTTTCTTGTTTAAAGACAGCATTCATACCACACCCCACCCCCTAACTTACCTACCAGCTAGCCTACACACACACACACACACACACACACACACACACACACACACACACACAAAACAAAAAAAACAAAAAAAAATCATTTATTTTATTCACTTATTTTTTTTTTTTATTACAGTTACTTTCATTTATTCATCTACTTATTTATTATAATTACTACCACTATCATTATTATCATTACTATCCCTTCTATATCACAACCGTCACAAATATATCACACCACACCCAGCTACCCACTAACCCATCGTTTCACCCCATCCCCCACTCCCCCCCCCCCCCCCCCCCCCCCCCCTCCTTTTCCTCTCCTGTAATCCCCTCTGTCATTTCCATCTGGCGGCCATTCTTCCTACCACATGGACAGATAAGTCACTCTTCGTTCTTTTGTTTGTACTGTCCTAAATGTTAGATGTGATGTTTTTTTTTTTTTTTTTGAAGAAGACTCAAGAGGTCGAAATGCATTGTGTGTCTTGTCCTGTGCTTTGTTTTGTCAATGTCCTTGGCGGTAACTAACCCCTCTCTTTCTAAATTTTGCTTCATTCTCCACCATCAGTCACTCCATTTAGAAAAAA
>JADBJO010016021.1:20000-41803 GCA_016801955.1 Conus betulinus | reverse complement strand
ATATCCGATGATCAGTTATGGAATTATATATTCCTTTGAATTGTATGGGTTTCGGGGAGCGCTTCATTGAACTGGGTATCATATTGACAACCAACTCTGTAAGCAGTATGAACTACTGTGGTGGGATTTCCGAGCCTTTTATGTGGAATCGGGAATCAGGCAAGGTTGCCCATTCTCTCCATTAGCCTTTGTTCTAGCCCTTGAACTGTTGGCAATCAAACTACGGCAATCTTCTGAGATTAACGGGCATTAAGTTTAAGTGTAGAGGTAAAGCTGACGGTATTTGTACATTATTAATAGCCTTGTACGCTGATGACATCACATTGTTTTTTAGCTGACGAAGACGATATGCGATTAGCCCTTGAAATATATTGGCAGGTTTTTCTTTTATATCAGTCTGACAAATAACCAGAATAAATCTGAAGCAATGTGGCTAGGAAGTAAAATAAACAGTGGACACAATCTTCAGGGTTTTTATTACATTAAAATAATAAAAATTCTGGGTGTGTATTTCAGCAATAGTACTTGTGCATCTGAACTAAAAGAGACTGGACGGGTAGAATTGACAACTGTAGACGTCTGATTGCAATGTGGGAAAAAAAATTTGAGTATTATGGGAAAGGTGAGTATTGTAAAAACTTTTTTGATCTCACAGTGGGTCTACTTATGGAAGTAATAGTGGTACCAGATCACGTAATTGATGTACGTGAATAGATTACTATATAGATTTTTGTGGAGGAAAAAAGACTGTAACAAAAAAGCTTTTGAAAAAGTTAAAAGAATTGTACTGTGTCCCCAAATAGAAAAGGGATGGATTAAAATGATAGATTTAAAGAGAATTTCAAACTGCATGTTTGCTACAATGGCTTTCAAACTAAGCTCAAACAGCGACACAGATAACGCCACAAATTTTGCATACTATTTATCCGATTAACATCAAGCTGTATAAGATGAAAGTCAGAGATGACAACACATGTTCATATTGCAGAGATATTGTTGACGTGATCGAACATTTTTTTTTCTTTGAGTGCCCTACTGTCTTAGCATTTTGGAGAAAGGTTGAGAATTAGATTCTTATAATCTTGACGTTCCAGGTGAAGTTTCGACGTCTTAAAAGTGATATTTTGGTATTACTGACCAGAAACATTAGAAAAAAACCACAACACTAAATAAAATTAATCACTAATATTGATTGGAAAAAGGGTGTGTGAGCATTTTCAAAAAACGAATGCTTCGATGTCCATCTGTACAATATTCGAAGCACATAATGTCACTACGTAACAGATTTATATTCAAATGACATCAGTCAATAAAAGTTAGTTTAACCAGTTGTGGGGAGATTCATTCATAGCCTCACCCCCTCCCACACTCTGCGGACGCACAAGCACTTACGCTAGCTCATTTACACATCCCGCGCGCGAACGCACACATTGATGCTTTTTGTTGTCTTGCTTTTGGTCTTTTTCCTCATGACTTCCTTGTAGACCCCCCCTTTTTTCTCTCTACAGGGCGTCTTTGTAGGGAAGAGGCTACTCGTGAGACTACTTTCAAATTCTCCCCCCCCCCCCCCCCCCCCCCCCCCGCCCCGCTGGGGGGGGGGGGTGGAGGATGGGCGAAATCTAAACTCATTGGTATCGACTGCACACACACACACACACACACACACACCCTCGCGCGCGACACACACACACACACACACACACACACACATACACACAATATCTACATTTGTAGCTGTCCTATATTGTATAATGCAGACACACTTTGTGGTGTCATTAATTCTACAAGTATATGTGTCTTACGTTGTACTGTATCATATCATACTGTATTATGCTGTGCGTATTTGATTGCTTTGCACTGCATTGCATTGTTTGTACTAATTGTATTGTATTGCATCGTTAAAAAAATATTTTGTGATGCGAAAAAAAAAAAAAGATGAGAAATGGGGAAGGTGTGTGTGTTTGGGCTAGCACCCGCCACGTAAAAAAAGCTTTGCTACAGAAACGCCAACAAGATCCAATCAGAGCTCTCGGGGACGAGCTCAGGGCAGATGCAGCAATGCATTGTATGACGAGTAGGAGTGAAAAGCCGAAAGGAAGCTTCTGCTCCGACAATGTCCTTAGCGAATCCCAAACAAGAGGTGAAGTGGGAGCCTGGAAATGTGCGAAACGCTGTATGAAGCTGGAAAGACTGCACAGACGGTGAAAGAGATGAAGAGTACTGAGACTGAACATCCTAGGAATCAGTGAGATGAGGTGGACGGACTCAGGCATCATGACCCTTGGCTCGGGAGAGACAGTATGTTTTTCTGGTCGCATGGACGGGCAACTTCAAGAGGGAGTAGGTATCATCATGGATAAGGAGGCCAGGAAGAGTTTTTGATGGGATGGGAGCCAGTCAACTCAAGAATCACACAGCCATATTCTTCTCCAAGTATATCAAGACCACCATCATACAGTGTTTACGCACCGACAGAGCAAGCCACGGAGGAGGAGAAAGACCTATTCTACAACATCCTACAGGACAGATAGACAGACACCACAGCATGACTCCTACTTCTTATGGGAGACCTTCAGTGCGAAAGTCGGAGACGGAGAACACCGGGTATGAGACCTTGCATGGGACAAGATGGAGTGGGAGATAGAAATGACAATTGGACACGTTTTGCAGATGCGTGTCTTGAAAATGGTCTGGTGATAGGTGGTACCATCTTCCAACACAAAACCATCCCACAACTGACATGGGTATCACCAGATGGAAGAACCAATAACCAGATAGACTACATTGCCATCAAACCAGAAGTGGAGGAGCTCCATGAATGACGTGAGAGCCATTCGAGGAGCTGACGCTAGCAGTGATCACCATCTTGTGCTATGCATACTCCACTGAAGCTCAAGAGAACACAAAAAAGAAAAGTGAACAACTCTTTGACTCGAGGAAACTGACCAGTGAGGCGGTGAAAAGCCAGTTGACCATTGACTTTCCAACAGATTCCAAGTCCTGGACAGCACACCAGCAGATGACATCAACGCTCTGTGCGACAATGTACAGAAAGCTTTCATAGACCCAGCAAGGCTGTGCTGGGCTACAGAAGAAGGGAGAGGAAGGAATGGATATCAGACACCACATGGCAACTCATAGAGGAGAGAAAGATCGCAAAACTCGGCACGCTCACTGGAACAGAAGATGAGAGACAAACATCCGCCCGAAACGTACAAGAGAAAAACAAAGAAGTGAAGAAGAGCACAAGGAGAGACAAGCGTCAGTTTGGCAGACAACTTGGCAGCAGAGGCCCAAGCTGCCAGCAGAGAAGGAGACTCCAGGACCGTCTATAAGATTACCAAGACCCTAACAGGCGGATTTCACCAGCAAAACCAGTAGTGAAGGACAAGACCGGGAAAGTTTTGACTAAAGACGAAGACCAACCTCAACAGATGGGCAGAACATTTTAGAGAGACATTAAATAGACCGGACCCTGATGAGGAAGCCACCATCGAATACATGGGTTTCAACTTAGAATGAGACGTGACACATCACCCAACAGGAAATTGTGGAGGCCATCAGGCAGACAAAGGGCAACAGGGTACCAGGTGAAGACAGAAGCACGGCAAACATGCTGAAGGCAGACCCCAAAACGAGTGCAAAGGCTTTAGTGAAACTATTCAACAAGTATGGGAAGAGGAGAAAGTTTCCGGACACATGGAAGAAAGGCATCATAGTGAAGCTCCCCAAGAAGGTCGACCTCTCTGAATGCGGCAACTGGCGGGAAATCAACTTGCTCTCCATCCCAGGGAGATCTTCTGCCGTGTCCTTCTACTGGACGCAAAGGTGAGGCAAGCCATTGAGAGAACCCTACGAGAGAACAGGCAAGGGTTCAGAGCGGGAGAGTTGCACAGACCAGGATCTTTGTCTTACGAACAATTGGTGGAACAGTCCATCGAATGGAATTCATCACTGTACATCAACTATATTGATTTCCCAAAAGGCTTTCGATAGCATTCCATCATCCTTGGCTGTGGAAGATCTTGGAAGCCTACGGGTTTCCTCTTAAGTCATCACATCCTACAGGACATGTACGCAGACAACCAGTGCTGTGTGCGACATGATGGCAGCAAGCGAGTGGTTCCACGGCCGGACCGGGGTCAGGCAGGCTGCGTGATCTCGCCGACAATTTTATCTTGTCGTCATTGACTGGGTGATGAGGAAGGCCACCAGCGATAGGGCGAGAGGCTTGTATGGGACTGACACCAGGCTTGAAGACTGCGGACTTCGCCGACGATATTGCACTGCTGTCGCACATCCCAGAAAAGACATCCAGGAAAAACATCAAGAGTGGACCTAATAGGGAAGTGTCAAGGCCCGCACCGCATAAACAACACATTGTGGCCGAGGTGAAGCAGCGGCGGTGGAGGTGGCTGGGACACATCCTTCGGATGGGCAAGACCAGACTCCCTCATACTGCGCTGAGATGGGCACCACCGGGAAGAGGAAGCGAGGCAGACCACTCGGCACCTGGAGGAGGACAGTGGAGGAGGAGATGAGAGAGGCAGGCAAGACCTGGAATGAACTGAGCTGGCTTGCCCAGGACAGAGAGGGCTGGAGGGAGCTTGTTGGCGCCTTATGTCTCGCAGGTAGAAATGTTCCCTGGACTGAGGGGGGCTGGCTGACACTCTCTGAGGGTCGGGGGCCGTAGCTGTGTCTACCCCCTTGTTCTCCCGCCTTGTGTCGGTGTCGAGAGGCCGGCCTGAGTGCTGACAACTGCCCTACCTGCCACTGCGCGCCCAGGACCGACTACCCCTGAGCCCGTTGGGGCTGGAGACGCCACTGCTGCCAAGCCAGAGTGCCGCTCCCGGAGTTTTGAACCAGCGACCTGTTGGCTAGGCCGTCGCTGCGTTCTGCGTTTTTGAGTGTGAGCCCACAGCTCCTATGTGGACTGTCCACCTTGTCGCCAGCAGAGATCCCGTGAGTGTGGTGTTGATTTTTTCTGACCACAGCTCGGAAGTTCTGTAAGTCCTGTGTCGGACTTGATGCGGTAGACGTCGTCTTCATCTATCTTCATCGTCTCGTCGTCTTCGTCGTCTTCATCGTTTTTCGTCGTCGTCATCGTCTACGTCGTCGTTGGAACCAGCAGCGCTAGTAGATAGCCGGTTATATATATATATTTTTGGGTGTACGCCTTGTGGTTGGCGTGCTGACCTATTGATGTTCTTGTATTTATTATATATGTCTGTCTGAATGGCTCGGGCAGCATAAAAACAAAAAAAAACGTATTGTTCTGTTGCCTGTCTGTCAATGTTCGGGTGAGGGTGGTGTGTATGTGCATTGGAAAAAGTCGTGAATGCACCCATGATTTCTGGTGCGGTGCGAGTCAGACACCCGCGACACGACCCATTCCCTCCGTAACAGAGGTGAAGGAGGATAGGGAAGATAGAGAATTTAATACAGGTTGTTTTTCGTACTTTGTTTGGCGCTGTTATATTTCCATTTTGTTTCCCCCATTTTTCATGCTCCATACAGAAATGTTGCAGGGTGGAGAGGTCTGTACATCCCACTGCTGATGGGCGGGCCTGTGCCCATTGTGCAGGTGTTGGCCGGTCCATCCTGACAGTCTTGTCTGAACGGACGATCACCCGTCACCTTTAGTGTACATGGAATCAGGGAATGAGGTTTGCAGTCGTTCTCTCATTGACTGGAACTGCAGTACTTGCCAGCAGGCTGCCAGATCGGTCTTGCAACAAAGTGATATTTGTTTTGTCCGGTATTGGCTGTCTCTGCTTCAGCTGGATATCATTCGTCTCAAAGATTCTGCCAAGAGATGAACGATGTTAATATCTGCAGGAAGAAATCAGTGATCAGCTGTTTTAATCAACTTGTCAAGTATGAAGTGGCAGTCTCCTATTGCGTCCCATGGTAGACCATTATTTCGAAAAAAAACTACAAACCACACACGTCTTCCACAGAAGCTACGCAAGTCCTGTGTGTTCAAAATCACCCGCACACCACAGGATTGCGATCAGCACTAAATTTGAGTCGAAGGGAAGAAAGAGTTCACAACATACCACAGGGAATTGCGATCAGCACTAAATTTGAGTCGAAGGAAGAAAAGAGTTCACAACATACCACAGGGAATTGCGATCATGCACTAAATTTGAGTCGAAGGAAGAAAGACCATGTTTTTTTTTGAAAAATGCAATGAACTATACCGAACAGGATTTGTTTGTAGCTATTTGCACATGATTCAAATCAAACTTTTGTACACAATTCCATCCTTATTTTTCTGGATAGAATTTTGCTCCATCACTCTTTTCATACGGATTTACTCTTTTCAAAACTGAGCAGCTAAAATAATTTTACACTCATGTTCACATGTCTGAGCAGTTTACATTGTGCCAACCTGAATTGCTCATGATGCCAGAATCTTGGACCTCGTCTGAATCTCTCACAGGAGCTCTGCACACTGGTGGAAGATGTTCATGGGCTGAAAGCACTTGCAAGGCAGGACTGTATGTGATGCCACAAGTAGTTTTAGTTCCTGAGTCAAAACGGCCAGGAGAGGATTTGGCTAAGTGGAGAGTTTCTGATTCCCCGGCAACATTCTTCAACCAGTTTGTTCCAGACGCTGTCTGGCCTCATCTGTGATTGGCGCCTTGCTGCTTTTGTTTGATGGAATCACAGCATCCACGCTTCTCTTCCCCACAGATGACTTTTTGGTCTGCTGATCTGCTTTTGTTGTTTCAATGGGAACAATGGTGGACTGAATGTGTTCATTGTTTCAGTACTTTGTGAAGTTTTGTCTTGAGCAGTGGCACTCTGTAGGAAGCAGAGACCTTTCGCGCGTGCGTCAGAACAGAAGACAGATCAATGACCCCAATGACATGATGATCGGTACCGTGTGGCAGGGAATTCTGGTCTACCACTGACTCGTAGGTATAGGCAATATGATGAAGGTATACCATCTGTCATAGACAATAGGGTGAAGGTGTAACACCTGTCAGAGGACAATAGGTGAATGGTGTAACCCCTGTCATAGACAACAAGGTGAAGGTGTAACACCTGTCTTAGACAATAGGGTGAAGGTGCACACCTGTCGAGACGACAACAGGGTGAAGGTGCAACACTGTCATAGACAACAAGGTGAAGGTATAACACCTGTCATAGACAACAAGGTGAAGGTATAACACCTGTCATAGACAAGAAGGTGAAAGTATAACCCTGTCATAGTACAACAAGGTGAAAGTATAACACCTGTCATAGACAACAAGGTGAAAGTATAAACCTGTCATAGACAACAAGGTGAAAAGTATAACACCTGTCATAGACAACAAGGTGAAAGTATAACACCTGTCATAGACAACAAGGTGAAAGTATAACCACCTGTCATAGACAACAAGGTGAAGGTATACCATCTGTCATATACAATAGAATGAAGGTATAACAACCGTCATAGACAATAGGTGAAGGTATAATAACTGTCATAGACAATAGGGTGAAGGTATAACACCTGTGATAGACAATAGAATGAAGGTATAAACACCTGTCATAGACAGTAGGGTGAAGGAATAACACCTGTCATAGACAATGGAATGAAGTAAACACCTGTCATAGACAATAGGGTGAAGGTATAACACCTGTCATAGACAATAGGGTGAAGGTGTACACACCTGTCATAGACAATAGGGTGAAGGTATTAACACCTGTCATAGACAATGGAATGAAGGTATAACATCTGTCATAGACAATAGGGTGAAGGTAACACCTTGTCATAGACAATGGAATGAAGGTATAACACCTGTCATAGACAATAGGGTGAAGATATAACACCTGTCATAGACAATGGAATGAAGGTATACACACCTGTCATAGACAATAGGGTGAAGGTATAACACCTGTCAAAGACAATGAATGAAGGTATAAACACTGTCATAGACAATAGGGTGAAGGTATAACACCTGTCATAGACAATAGGGTGAAGGTATAACACCTGTCGTAGACAATAGGGTGAGAGGTATAACACCTGTCATAAGACCCAAATAGGGTGAAGGTATAACACCTGTCATAGACAATAGGTTGAAGGTATAACACCTGTCATAGACAACATAGGGTGAAGGTATAACACCTGTCCTAGACAATAGGGTGAAGGTATAACACCTGTCTAGACAATAGGGTGAAGGTATAACACCTGTCCTAGACAATGGAATGAAGATATAACACCTCCTCTCATAGACAATAGGGTGAAGGTATAACACCCTGGTCATAGGCAATAGGGTGAAGGTATAACACCTGTCAAAGACATGGGAATGAAGGTATAACACCTGCCATAGACAATAGGGTGAAGGTATAACACCTGTCATAGACAATAGGGTGCGAAGGTATAACACCTGTCATAGACAATAGGGTGAAGGTATAACCAAAGATATGTGTCGCCCTACGGAAAGATGGTTCACGGTATATACACCTTGGACAATTGGGGGAAGCCAAGCTGCTGGAAAGATGTTTCATTCCATGGCTGCCAGCTCCCACTCTCACTCCCACTCTCCTGCCGGCTATCTTTCCACGCGTGTCCAACATGGCGAGTAAGGCAAGAGGCGACTGGTGCTTCGCGCGCCGAACTGTCATCATTCTCGGAAGAAGGAGTTCTGGTTGTTTTCTTTTCTAAAAGACGAAGGAAGGTGAGATCAATTTCTGTGTTACATTTCCTAAATTCGTTGTTTTAAGAAGAGAAACTCGAAACTCGAAATCATTAATGAGGGTGAATAGATAAGCTGGAAGCTTTTTTTACACTATGCCCTCTAAAATAAAAAAAAAAAAAGGAACAATTACATCGACAGACAAAATTAAAACACAGCAATAGAAAACAACATTTTTTTTTTTAATAGAAAATAGTAAGCAATCACACACACACACACACACACACACACACACACACACACACACACACTGGACATACGTAAACTATTTTCTCTTTTAAATGTGTAGGTATTACATTCCATAATTTACTATCAGGGTAAATAAGGGGTGACTTGAAAAGATCAGTTCGTGGTCGAGGGGTATATATAGATATTTTTTGGCCTCGAATTTTAATTAATGGGAATTTGTCATGAAGATAAGATGGCGCAAGATTATTAATAATTTTTATACATAAAAACAGTTTTAATTAAAGCAACATTTTTGATCGAATTGGAAGAATGTTAAGATCTTTATAATCACTAGCTAATAGAGAAGCTTCCAAGAGTATCAGCTTAATAGCACGTCTTTACATGCTTTCTAGTGGTTTTAAGCAATTTTTTTGCTGGCTAAATCCCAGCATGTAGAGGCGTAGTTAATGTCTGGTTCTACATATGCATAGAAATATAACTTTCTAGAATGTTGATCAAGCTAATTCCTGATTCGGTTCATCAAGAATAATTTTTTGATAACCTTTTAGACAAATCAGAAATATGATTAGACCATGAAAGATTATTATCAACTGTAAGGCCTAATAATTTTGTGTGATTTAACTTCTCTCCTAAGACTTTATCTTGTATACGTATTTTAAACAAATCAGCTGTCATATTTTTGACGTTTTTTTGTCTGGTTGTAGTCATCATAAATTTAGACTTTTGAGGATGGAGGGCCATATGGTTCAAATTAGTCCCACTTTGCAAGCTTATTGAGATCATTCTGTAATTTGATACACACTGAGTCAGCATCTTTGTCTTTATTATGGAGAGTAGTGTCATCAAAAAAAACTCACAGGCAGAAAATATATGTAAAAGGAAGATCATTTATATAAACTGAGAAATAAGATAGGCCCCAGGACTGACCCTTGGGGAACGCCTTAATTTACTGGCATAAGAGAGGAAGTAACGGATTTTTTTAAAGACTACTTGTCGCCTACAGTTGAGAAATGAGGAAATGAGTTTAAGAGCTTCAGCAGATAAACCATACAATGTTAGTTTTCTTAACAGTAGGATTGTGATCTATAGTGTCAAACGCTTTAGCGAAAGTCGACAAAAATTGTTCCTGCGAATAGATCATTGTTTATGTTTTAAATGCCATTGCTCAATTATATTAGTGAGCAAGGTGTGACAAGAATGATTTTCTCTAAAATCCGCTTTCATTAGAATGTAGTAAATTGTATTTCATGAAATGTTTGTGGATGTTATATTTGATGTGTTTTTTTCAAGGGGTTTAGATAGAAAAGACATATATAAGATAGGTCGGTAGTTAGAAGGATGAGTGGGATCACCAGCTTTTAAAAAAGGTAAAACTAGCGTCTTTGAAGGATTGTGGATAACAACTTTTATCAATGGAAAGATTGTAAATATATGTAAGATGCTCTGATATATCATCGGAGCAGCAATTTCCAAAATTTTACCATCTATATCATCTAAACCTCGAGAACTGGACTGATTTAATTAACACAATTCCTTATAGACTTCATGTACACCAATAAACTCGATTTGAAGATTAGATTTTATGGTGGTTTTTTGTTTTTGTTGTTGTTGTTGTTTGTTTTGGTTTTTTTTTTTTTTTTTTTTTTATACACAGTACGCTTTTAGCTCAAGTAGGTCATTGTCTTTTGAACAGTCAGCTTTGATCGTTTTTTCTGCAACAGTTGTGAAGTGATCATTTAAGAGTTCAGCAGACAATGTTCTCTCTCAGAAGGAGCACTAGATGACAAGGTTTTACCGGGAGAGCTCATTGATAGCTTTCCAGATCGATCTAGAATCTTCTTTACGAGAAATAAGGTCACTGAAATATTTCTTTTTGGCGGCTCTTTTCATGTCCGTTACCTTATTTCTTTGCTTATCATCTTTATCATTACCATTTGTTTGCAATAGAATATCTCGTAAATTAATTGGCCTTATCGATTTTTTTCATTATACCATGGTGGCTTACTCCTTGGTTGGACACGTTTAGTTTGCCGATGGCACGTGTTTGTTAAAGACAGAGATAAATACGTCATACCAGGCAGCCAGTGCTCCATCAGGGTCATTGTACAGATACACCTCAGAAAAATTTGCGTTACACAAATCAAATGGGACAAGAAATTGTTAGTATCGAAATTTCTATAGCTTCGAAAAATACACATTTGTGAACATTTTCCGGAATGTTAACCCCCTTTTTGGACCATGTTAGACAAATTGGAAAGTGATCAGTGAGACCGTATACAGGCACAGCTGTTTCTATGAATATTAAATGGGTTTATTGCGTATATGTGGTCAATTAGTGCTTCGGAGGATAGAATTTTTCTTGTCGGCGTGTTCATTAGCTGTGTCAAATTCTGTGTTCATTCATAAACCCGTTTCCAATTATGTGCTTTGAGTAGATCAGTGTTAAAATCCTCCTAAAATTATAATCTTAGACGAACGCATTGAGACATCTTCCATCATATGTTCGAAACGATTGAACCATTCAATACGTTCGTTAGGATTTCTATATAAAGCAGCCAACAAAAAATCGGTTTACTACCCTTTCACATATATTTTTCTATCCATATGCTTCTAACTATGCATTTACGTATTTATCCAAACTGTTGATCTGTTTATGATTAATCGAGTTGAAATATAGGCCACTAAACCTGTTTCAAGCTCTGTCTTTGGATCTCTTCTTATAGTATTGTAACCTTGGATTGAAACTAAATTATCAGGCACTATATTGGAAAGTCAAGATTTTGAAAAACAAAATCAATGGAAACAGTTATTGGAATCGGATAGAATGTTTGGGAACATCAGCAATTTTGTTTAAAAGATGGCACACAACGTTTGAATAGCCTATTTTCAAGCCGAATTTAGACAACCATTCATTCATTATAGATGAAACCGATTTAACAAATAAACTCTACAGATAAACGAGTAGAATAATAGTCAAAAACAGCAGGAACACATGTTTGTAGATGAATTTTTAGCATCAACAACAACAACAACGACAAAACAAAAAAGAACAAACAAACAACAACAAAAAAAGGCCCACAAGTCAAGAACGATTATTTATAGCTACAACAATATGTAGCAAAACTCAGCAAGAAATAGCAAATATCAGCAATCCGGGGACGAAACACAAACGCCATGAAACCAAAAACAGAATAGAGTTCACAAGTCCATTCCTATTATCAGGGTCCGGTATCAGCATCATACATCTTCGCGCACGTGGCTTACGCGCGTCACTGCGAGCGCTAGCACGTGCACATCCGCGCATACACATACGCACTCACATACCCTCACACATGCTACTATCCCTCTCTCTCTCTCTCTCTCCTCTCTCTCTCTCTCTCTCTCTCTCTTAACATACATGAAAATCTTTAACTGTTAACATATCGATGAACATGATTTTACAGCAGTGACATTTGAATGAGCCTGATGTAGCCTGGGATCGGTCCATCCTCCCTGTCTCTGGGATGGCAGCATGGGGTAGTGGATCATGGAAGAGATGGAGGGGGCGCCAGTCGCATAGCCATCACGTCCTGAACACTGACCAAAACTCAGGGCGTGAGTCTACCCTGCCACCGTGCTGGGGTGCTATTAAAAGCACCTGGCCGCTGCTCCATTTGCCGATCACTTTCGGGCTGTCGCTGTGACGAAAAGCCACACCTTCACCCATGTCGGCTGTTGGTCTGACGAGAGAAACGTGGCAAAAAACTGCATAAAAATTGATGGCTAGTTTTGCAGTACCTTTAAGACTGGGGTGAACAGGATCTTTGTAATATGCGAGTCTTGGGGCACCATTCTTAGTAATAAACGTCTCATGATTGTCGATCAGGTTGATTTCAGCAGCAATGCAGGCTGTACGCAGGGTTCTGTTGGAGGGAAAGATCGAGTTATTAAAAGGATGACGTCCTCGTGCTGTGACGATGGAGCTGAAGGTGATGACAGCTGAAGGGAAGGAGATCTTGCAGAGATTGATAGTGTTTCATGGGATGCACATATTCGTCACTGTGTGAGACTGTCGCCTTGACGTCGACAGAGGCAACGTGAGTGTGCTAGTGATGTTTGAGCCACAGCTCTGTGAAGTTCTGTAACTCTTGTGTCGGACTTGCCTGGCTGTCAGTGTTCGGGTGAGTGGGTGTGTGTATGTGAATTGGAAAAGTCGTGCATGCATCCCATAATTGCACAGAAAAGAAAAGACAGAGAGAGGATGTGGAGACACAAGTTTGAAGACCAACTACCCTTTTGGTCACAGTGTGTGGGATTAGTTGGTTCAGCGAAGGGCAAAGTTCCAAGGGAAGATTGTTCACGTGAAACCAACTAATCCCACACATTGAGACTTCACCCAGGCATCACTATTCATCATACAGTAATCAGGGGGGTGGGGGTGGGGGGATTAATGACGTAAAACACACACACTACGTCAACTAGTTTTGATGCCAACTTCCATGGTCAGCTGAGGAAGGTTTGCAAAAACCGAAAGCGCTTCTATAAAATGCTTTGGGTGTTTTGTTGCTTGTTTGTTTGAATTATGCATCCATAATTTGTGTGTGTAAGAGTCAGACAGTCAGACACCCGCAGGCACCACCCATTCCATCCGTAACATTGACAGACAGACTTCTTCAAGGAGATTGAGGGCGAGGTACTGACGAGTTGAGTTTGACCGACAGACTTCTTCAAGGCACTGAGGGCGAGGTACTGACAAGCTGAGTTTGACCGACAGGTTTCTTCAAAGGATTGAGGGCGAGGTACTGACAAGCTGAGTTTGACCGACAGGTTTCTTCAAAGGATTGAGGGCGAGGTACTGACAAGCTGAGTTTGACCGACAGGTTTCTTCAAAGGATTGAGGGCGAGGTACTGACAAGCTGAGTTTGACCGACAGGTTTCTTCAAAGGATTGAGGGCGAGGTACTGACAAGCTGAGTTTGACCGACAGGTTTCTTCAAAGGATTGAGGGCGAGGTACTGACAAGTTGAGATTGACTGACAGGTTTTGACTTCAAAGGATTGAGGGCGAGGTACTGACAAGTTGAGATTGACCGACAGACTTCTTCAAGGCACTGAGGGCGAGGGTACTGACCAGTTGAGATGAGGACAGACTGTTTCAGGGTGACCGACAGGTTTCTTCAAAGGATGAGGGCGAGGTTGACTGACCGAGTTTTTCAAGATTGAGGGCGATAGGTTTCTTCAAAGGATTGAGGGCGAGGTACTGGGCAAGTTGAGATTGACCGACAGACTTTTTCAAGGCATTGAGGGCGAGGTACTGACACAAGTTGAGATTGACCGACAGACTTTTTCAAGTCATTGAGGGCGAGGTACTGACAAGTTGAGATTGACCGACAGACTTTTTCAAGGCATTGAGGGCGAGGTACTGACAAGTTTGAGATTGACCGACAGACTTTTTCAAGGCATTGAGGGCGAGGTACTGACAAGTTGAGATTGACCGACAGACTTTTTCAAGGCATTGAGGGCGAGACGAGGTACTGACAAGTTGAGATTGACCGACAGACTTTTTCAAGGCATTGAGGGCGAGGTACTGACAAGTTGAGATTGACCGACAGACTTTTCAAAGCATTGAGGGCGAGGTACTGACAAGTTGAGATTGACCGACAGACTTTTTCAAGGCATTGAGGGCGAGGTACTACTGACAAGTTGAGATTGACCGACAGACTTTTTCAAGGCATTGAGGGGAGAGGTACGACAAGTTGAGATACTTGACAAGTTGAGATTGACCGACAGACTTTTCAAGGATTGAGGGCGAGGTAGACAAAGTGTGACACAGTGGCATGAGGTACTGATTGACCGACAGACTTTTTCAGGCATTGAGGGCGAGGTACTGACAAGTTGAGATTGACCGACAGGACTTTTTTCAAGGCATTGGGGCGAGGGTACTGACAAGTTGGAAGGGGGACCGACAGGGCGAGGGAAGGGGGGAGGGATTGAGGGGGAAGGCATTGGAGGGCGAAGAAGTTGAGATTGGGATTGACCGACAGACTTTTTCAAGGCATTGAGGGCGAGGTACTGACAAGTTGAGAGGGAAAGAAAAAGGGAAGGGGGGAGGAAAAGACTTTTTCAAGGCATTGAAAGAAGCGAGGGAAGGGGGGAAGGGGAGATTGACCAGGGACAGACAAGGGGGGAGGAGGAGGCGAGGAAGCGTGGGGGAAGTGGGATTGAAGGAGAGAAACAGGGAAGGGGGGAGGGCGAGGTAAGGGGGGAGGGAAGGAAGCGGGGGAAGGGGGGAGGGAAAGAATTGGGGCGGGGAGGAAAAGAAGCGAGGAAGGGACCGAGGAGACTTTTTCGGGGAAGGGGGGAGGGAAGAAAGGGGGAAGGGGGGAGGGAAAGAAGCGGGGGAAGGGGGAGGGAAGGAAGCGGGAAGGGGGAGGGAAAGAAGCGGGGAGGGGGGAGGGAAAGAAGCGAGGAAGGGGGGAGGGAAAGAAGAGGGGAGGGGGAGGAAAGAAGCGGGGGAAGGGGGAGAAAAAGAAGCAGGGAAGGGGGGAGGGAAAGAAAGGGGGGGAAGGGGGAGGGAAAGAAGCGGGGGAAGGGGGGGGGGAAAGAAACAGGGGAGAGAGGGGGAGGGAAAGAAGGCGGGGGAAGGGGGGGGGAAAGAAGCGGGGGAAGGGGGGGGAGGGAAAGAAAGCGGGGGGGGGAAGGGGGGAGGGAAAGAAAAGAGGGAAAGGGGGAGGGAAAAGAAACAGGGAAGGGGGGGGAGGGAAAGAAACAGGGAAAGGGGGAGGGAAAAGAAGCAGGGAAGGGGGGAGGGAAAGAAAAGAGGGGAGGGGGGGAGGGGGGAAGGGGGGAAGGAAAGAAGCGGGGAAGGGGGGAGGGAAGAGAAGGGGGGAGGGGGAGGGGGGAGGGGAAGGAAGCGAGGGAAGAAGGGGGAAGGGGGGAAAGAGGGGGGAAGAGGGAAGGGGGGAGGGAAAGAAGGGAGGGGGGGGGGGGGAAGGGAAAAGAAGCGGGGGAAGGGGGGAGGGAAGAAGGGGGAAGGGGGGAGGGGAAAGAAGGGGGGAAGGGGGGAGGGAAGAGAAAGAGGGAAAGGAAGGGGGGGGGAGGGAAAGAAAGGGGGAGAGGGGGGGGGGAAAGAAGGAAAGGGGGGAGGGGGGGAAGGGAAGGAAGGGAGGGAAGGAGAGGGAAGAAAGGGGGAGGGGGGAGGGGGGAGAAGAGGGGGGGGAGGGGGGAGGGAGGAGGAAAAGGGGGGAAGGGGGGGAAGGGGGGGAAAAAGGAGAAGGGGGGGGGGGGAAAGAAGGGGGGAGGAAAGAAAAGGGGGGGGGAGGGAAAGAAGCGGGGGAGGGGGGAGGGAAAGAAGGGGGGAAGGGGGAGAGGGAAAGGGAAGAGGGGGGGGAAAAAGGGGGGGGAAAAAGAAAGGGGAAAGGGAAAGAAACAGGGAAGGGGGGAGGGGAAAAGGGGAAGGAAAAGAAGGGAAGGGGGAAGAAGGGGGGAAGGGGGAAAAGAGGGGGGAGGGGGGGGGAAGGGGGGAAAAAGAAGCGGGAGGGGGGGGAAAGGGGAAGGGAAGAGAAAAAGAAGGGGGAAGGGGAGGAGGGAAAGAAAAAGGGGGGGGGGAAAGGGGAAAAGAAACAGGGAAGGGGGAAAAGAAGGGGGAAGGGAGGGAAAGAAGGGGGAAGGGGGGAGGGAAAGGGAGAAGGGGGGGAGGGAAAGAAGCGGGGAAAGGGGGGAAAAAAGGAAGGGAAAAAAAAGGGGGGGGAAGGGGGAAGGGAAGAAGGGGGGAAGGGGGGAGGGAAAGAAGCGGGGAAGGGGGGGAAAGGGGAAGGAGGGGAGGGAAAGAAGCGGGGGGAGGGGGGGGGGGGAAGAAGGGGGAGGGGGGAAAAAGAAAGGGGGAAAGGGGGAGGGAAAAAGAAAGGGGGGGGGGGGGGGGAAGAAAAAGGGGAAGGGGGGGGAGGGGAGGGAAAGAGGGGGGAGGGGGAGGGGGAAAGGGAGGGAAGGGAGGGGGGGGGGGAAAAGAAGAAGGAGAAGGGGGGGGGGAAGGAAGGGGGAAAGGGGGGGAAAAAGAAAAAGGGAGGGGGGGGGAAGGGGGGAAGGGGGGAAAGGGGGAGGGAAAGAAGGGGGGGAAGGGGGGGAAGGGCGGGGAAGGGGGGAAGGGGGGAAGGAGGAGGGGGAAGAGAGGGAGGGAGGGAGGGAAAGAAAAGGAAGGGGGGGGAAAGAAGGGGGGGAAGGGGGAGGGGGGAAGGGGGGAGGGGAAAAAAAGCGGGGGGGGGGAAGGGAAAGAAGGGGGGAGAAGGGGGGAAAAAGAAGAAGGGGGGAAAGGGGGGAGGGAAAGAAGGGGGAAGGGGGGGGAAAGAAGGGGGGGGGGAGGGGGGGAAAAGGGGGGGGGAAAGAAGGGGAAGGGGGGGGAAAGAAGCGGGGAAGGGGGGAGGGGAAAGAAAGGGGGAAGGGGGGAGGGAAAGAAGAAGGGGGGAGGGGGGAAAAGGGGAGGGAGGGAAAGAAGGAAGGAAGGGGGGGGAGGGAAAGAAGGGAGGGAAGGGGGGAGGGGGAAAGAAGAGGGGAAGGGGGGGGGGAAAGAAGGGGGGGAGAAAGGGGGGGGGGGAGGGAAAGGGGGGGGAAGGGGGAGAAGGGGAAAAAAGGGGGGGAGGGAAAGAAGCGGGGGAAGGGGGGGGAAAGGGGGGGGAGGGGGGGGGGGGGGGGAAAGGAAAAGGAAGGGGGGGGGAAAGGGAAGGAAGAAGGGGAGGGGAGGGGGGAGGGAAAGAAGGGGGGAAGGGGGAGGGGGGGAAGGGGGAGGGGAAGGGAAGGGGGGGGAGGGAGGGAAAGGAAGGGGGGGGGGGGAAAGGGGGGAGGGGAAAGGGAGAAGGGGGAAGGGGGGAGGGAAAGGGGGGGGGGGGGGGGAGGGGAGGGGAAGAAGGGGGGGGGGGAGGGAAAGAGGGGGGAAGGGGGGGAGGAAAAAAGCGGGGGAAGGGGGGGGGGAAAGAAGCGGGGGAAGGGGGGAGGGGAAAGAAGGGGAGGGGAAAAGGGGGGAGGGAAAAGAAGGGGGGGGGGGAGGGAAAGGGGAAGGGGGGGGGAAAAGGGGGGGGGGGAAAAGAAGGGGGGGAAGGGGGGAGGGGGGAAGCGGGGGGAAGGGGGGAGGGAAAGGGGGGGGAAGGGAAAGAAGCGGGGAAGGGGGGAGGGAAAGAAGGGGGAAAGGGGGAGGGAAAAGAGGGGGAAGGGGGGAGGGGGGGGAAGAAAGGGGGGGAGGGGGGGGGGGAAGAAGGGAAGGGGGAAGGGGAAGGGGAAGAAGGGAAAAAGGGGGGGGGGGAGGGGAAAGAAGCGGGGGGGGGGGGAAAAGGGGGGGGAAGGGGGGAAAAGAAGCGGGGGAAGGGGGGGGGAAAGGGGGGGAAGGAGGGAGGGGAAGAAGCGGGGGGGGGGAGGGGAAAGAAGGGGGAAAGGGGGGAAAGGAAGGGGGAAGGGGGGAGGGAAAGAAAAGGGGGGAAGGGGGGGGGGGAAAAAAAAAGGGAAAGAAGAGGGGGAAGGGGGGGGGGAGGGAAAGAAAAGGGGAAAAGGGGGAGGGAAAGAAGCGGGAAGGGGGGGGGGAGGGGAAAGGGGGGGAAGGGGGAAAGGGAAAGGGGCGGGGAAGGGGGGAGGGAGGGAAAGAAGCGGGGGAAGGGGGGAGGGAAAGAAAGGGGGGGAAGGGGGGGGGGGGAAGCGGGGGAGGGGGAGGGAAAGAAGCGGGGAAGGGGGGGGGAGGGAAAGAAAGCGGGGGGAAAAAAGCGGGGGGGGGAAAGAGGGGGAAGGGGGGGAGGGGGGGGAAAAGAAACAGGGAAGGGGGGAAGGAAAGAAACAGGGGGGGGGGAAGGGAAAGAAAAGGGGAAGGGGGGAAGGGGGGAAAGAGAGCGGGGAGGGGGGGGAGGGAAGGAAGCGGGAAAGGGGGAGGGAAAGGGGGAAAAAAAGCGGGGGGGGGAGGGAAGGGGGAAGGGGGGGAGGGAAGGGGGAGGGGAAAGGGGGGGGAAGGGGGAGGGAAAGGGAAAGAAACAAGCGGGGGGGAGGGGAAGGGGGGGGGAGGGAAGGGGAGGGAAAGAAAAGAAGCAGGGAAGGGGGAGGGAAAGAAGCGGGGGGGGGGGGAAGGGGGAAGGGGGGGAGGAGGGAAGGGGGAGGGGAAAGAAGCAGGGAAGGGGGGAGGGGGAAGGAAGAAGCGGGGGGGGGGGGAAGGGGGGAAGGGGGAGGAGGGAAGGGGGAGGGAAAAGAAGCAGGGAAGGGGGAGGGAAGGAAGCGGGAAAGGGGGAGGGAAAAAAAAAAGCAGCAGGGAAGGGTGGGGGAGAAGCAGGGAAGCAGGGAAGGGGGGACGGAGGCGGCAGTAGTGTGGGATGAGGAGAGGTAAGGGGAAGTGTTAAAAGTCCACTTCTGGGAGGGGGGTGGGGGGTGCGGAGGGGGGAGGGTAGAGGGGAAAAAATAAGTTTTGTTGCCTTGAAAGTACAAATTGGGAGACACTTGACATTTATTCAATTGTAGGATCTCTCTCTCTCTCTCTCTCTCTCTCTCTCTCTCTCTCTCTCTCTCTCTCTCTCTCTCTCTCTCTCTCTCTCTCTCTCTGTCTGCCGACCAAAGCACGGTCTCTCCATTAAGGCATAAGGATGCAAGACCTGTGCTCTTCTGGTTGAGGTCGGGCTGCCCACCTAGGACCCCAGGACACACGTCCACCGGCTGACTGAATGGAGGTCATTCCCCTTGTCTGTCTGTTCCAGCCAAAACGAGCAGAACGTTCAGCTCATTACGATCCGTTGCATCCACACCTAACTGTCCGGACCACGAGCATCATTGGGGGGGGCATCAGTCCGACCCTCCACACCTAGCTGTCCGGACCACGAGCATCATTGGGGGCATCGGTCCGACCCTCCACACCTAGCTGTCCGGACCACGAGCGTCATTGGGGGCATCGGTCCGACCCTCCACACCTAGCTGTCCGGACCACGAGCGTCATTGGGGGCATCGGTCCGACCCTCCACACCTAGCTGTCCGGACCACGAGCGTCATTGGGGGCATCAGTCCGACCCTCCACACCTAGCTGTCCGGACCACGAGCGTCATTGGGGGCATCAGTCCGACCCTCCACACACTAGCTGTCCGGACCACAAGCGTCATTGGGGGCATCAGTCCGACCGGCGTTCTTCACTGAGGCATCACATGCCTGATTCTTCTTCCTCCTCCTCCTCCTCCTCTTCTTCTTCTTCTTCTTTGCTTTCCTTGTTGTCGTCGTCATTGCTGTTGTTGTTGTTGTTGTGGCGGCGGCGGTGGTGGTGGTGGTGGTGGTGGTGGTCGTCGTCGTCTTTGCTGTTGTTGTTGCTGTTGTTGTTGTTGTTGTCGTCGTCGTTGTCATTGTTGTTGTCGTTGTTGCTCTTGTTGTTGTTGTTGTTTTGGGCGGGTGGGGGGGGGGGGGGGGGGGGTGGGTGAAAAAAGGGAGGCGGTGTGGGGGGTACTGACTGAAGACATCTCAGCACAATCATGATAAAGGGAGTGAAAAACACATCAGGTTTTATATCCTCTTTGTTTGGACAAAGTTACCTCCCGTACACCATCCGTCGCCAGACATTTTTAGCGGCATCCTGTGCTGTGCAGTGAACGAGCGGTGAAGCGATGTGTGGATTCCTATCGTTGACATTCATATCGCTTCCCATGACACAGCTCTGATGGGAAGCGTTAGACTGAAGATGTACAGGGATGTGTGGATTCCTATCGTTGACGTTCACATCGCTTCCCATGACACAGCTCTGATGGGAAGCGTTAGACTGAAGATGTACAGGGATGTGTGGGATGGTGGATTCCTATCGTTGACGTTCATATCGCTTCCCATGACACAGCTCTGATGGGAAGCGTTAGACTGAAGATGTACAGGGATGTGTGGATTCCTATCGTTGACGTTCATATCGCTTCCCATGACACAGCTCTGATGGGAAGCGTTAGACTGAAGATGTACAGGGATGTGCTGCAGTCCTGGGTCACACACCTTTTTTTTTCCTCAGAGGATTCCAAAGTGTGACTAAGACAAGGGAGGAAAGAGGGACGGGGGAATAGAGAATGGACGGGGAGTGGGGGAGGGGGAAAGGAGGACAGGGAAGAGGGAAGGGAGATGGGGGATGGGGACTGAAAGAGGGGAAGGGTGGGGGGAGGGGAAAGTGAAGACGGGCAAATACAGGGGTGAGTGACATGGATGTGGGAGGGAGTATGGGAGGGGAGGGGGGAGGGAGGGGGGGGGGGGTAGGGGAGATGGATGGAAAGGAGAGGACTAAGGCGGGGGGGGGAGAGATGAAGAGACTAAGGTGGGGGGGAGGAGAGAGGAACAGACTAAGGCGGGGGATGGACAGATGAACAGACAGACTAGGGTGGGGATGGAGAGATGAAGAGACTAAGGTGGGGGATGGAGAGATGAACAGAGACTAAGGCGGGGGATGAACAGACTAAGGCGGGGGATGGACAGATGAACAGACTAAGGCGGGGATGATGGAGAGATGAACAGACTAAGGCGAGGGATGGAGAGATGAACAGACTAAGGCGGGGGATGAACAGATAAGACTAAGGGGGGGATGGAGAGATGAACAGACTAAGGTGGGGGGATGGAGAGATGAACAGACTAAGGTGGGGGGGGATGGAGAGATGAACAGACTAAGGCGGGGGATGGAGAGATGAACAGACTAAGGCGGGGGATGGAGAGATGAACAGACTAAGGTGGGGGATGGAGAAAACAGAAAGGCGACTAAGCGGGGGATGGAGAGATGAACAGACTAAGGCGGGGGATGGAGAGATGAACAGACTAAGGCGGGGGATGGAGAGATGAACAGACTAAGGCGGGGGATGGAGAGATGAACAGACTAAGGCGGGGGATGGAGAGATGAACAGACTAAGGCGGGGGGAGAGATGACAGACTAAGGCGGGGGATGGAGAGATGAACAGACTAAGGCGGGGATGGAGAGATGAACAGACTAA
>JADBJO010016021.1:10000-17500 GCA_016801955.1 Conus betulinus | reverse complement strand
GTGTGTGTGTGTGTGTGTGTGTGTGTGTGTGTGTGTGTGTGTGTGTGTGTGTGTGTGTGTGTTGGATCACAACAGGCACCACTCAACACCACCCAAGTGACACAGCACCGGTGCAGGGTCTTCTCAGGTAGGTTGCCTCATGACAACTTGATACTGACTGCTCCCCGCCAGTTGCCGGTGCCAGGACTGCTATGGGACAGGCTGGGGTGTAGCTGTGAAACAGGGGGCTGGGATGAAGGGCTTTGGGGGCAATGCCAGTGAAGTGGATTGGAAGGTCAGACATCAACAAACCCAGCCAACTGGTTAAAAAGAAAAAAAAAACATAACCATCACCACCGCCACCACCATCACCACCACCACCACCATCACCACCACCACCACCACCACCACCACAAACAACAACAACAACAAACAACAACAAAAATAACGATAAAACCAACCAACCCAGCGAACAAGAAAAAAAATCTAAAACTAAATTGATGTCCACACGAACGAAAGTTTATTTAGTATTTATGAACTATCGAAATGGAAATTACCGCAAATGTACAAACCACAGCAATAACGTCATCAGGTTTATCACAGCTGTAGGAACAATGTACAACCACAGCAATAACGTCATCAGATTTATCACAGCTGTAGGAACAATGTACAAACCACAGCAATAACGTCATCAGATTTATCATAGCTGTAGGAACAATGTACAAACCACAGCAATAACGTCATCAGATTTATCACAGCTGTAGGAACCAGCATTGGATTTGTTTTCTAATACTTAGAATAACCAGCAACACTTTCGTTACGTCTCGAAATAAATAAGCTTAACGAATAAGGATCTAAACACGTTTGTAGAAAGCAATAACATAAACATGTTTTTGAAAGGAGTTTGTTTTCCCAAACATATCAAAACGTTCTGCAAACATATATACTGGGGAAAAAAAGTACAGATCAAGCTGCTGAGCCTATTTCTTTCAGTAATAAAAAGATTAAACTTGGACAAAAAGTTCTTTTACAAGAAGTGGATGCAGAGCAATATACCTTAATTTAGAATTCTCTCCATGACAGTGACACTTTTGTTAACTGCCATGCATCATCAGACAAGCTGGGAATCCAGGTCAGTGTTCTGAATGACATAAGGGGCGTGCTGCAGGTTGAAGACTACACAGAGAACAGGAGATAGAAATGAGAAGCATTGATAACAGAATAGAATTAGACAAAAAACAATAACAATTGACAGAACTGTAGCGATTCATAAATTCTGTAGCGTTACAAAAGGAAAACGAAACTAATAAAGTTTTTTAATTCAAGTGCCTTGTCAAATAGTAACAATATCTGGACAAACCTACTGACTAGACACAGGTACCACAAGATTAAAGAACATTAAAATAAACACAACTGGAATGGTTCTAGCAAAAAAAGTGCCATAGAGATCTTAGAAATATGTTTTGAACAAAAGTATGCAAATGATTAATAGAAACAAATGTAATCACTGAAAAAGACCCATTCAGTTCATCACTACCTGTTAGAATGTGAGTTTACACGGGCATTCTGTGAAGAGGTTGACAGAGTTCTGAAAACTGTGTTCATTCTGTGAAGAGGTTGGCAGAGTTCTGAAAACTGTGTTCATTCTGTGAAAGACTGTCCCTTAACGTGGAACTGATGAGAAACACACACAGACACAGACACACACACACACACACACACACACACACACACACACACACACACACACACACAACACAAAACGATGATCTGTTGGATTTGATACTTGTGATGGAAAAATATTACTTGCATGAATGTGGAATTAACCAAACAAAAAACTACGTGAATGCTTGTGGAGGATCAGCTCAACATATATAACGTATAGAAATACACACACACACACACACACACACACACACACACACACACACACACACACACACACACACGCACATATTCTTGGTAGAATGAATGATAAAAATGACCAAACCAAATGATTCCCATGTATCATACTAAGAGGGGTAAATGTTTGTTGTATATACGATAGATGTTCTCTCCTTTCTATGCGCCAGTTGTCCGTGACCTTGCTGCCTTATTGGAACAACATGATGCTGAAGCTGGTCTGTAGGATTAGCTTTCTCCGAATGTCATGACCTGATGGATTTGAGATGAGAATGTATGTGACGTGTTTTATAACCTTGCTTGATGTTTGCGTGCACTTTTAATCTTGATTATTGTTCACACTGTATGCGCGCGCGCGCGCGCACACACCACACGTGCACACACACACACACACACACACACACACACCACACACGCGCGCGCGCGCGCGCGCGCGCGCGCACGCACGCACGCACACACACACATACACACAACTCTATGTATATATGGAGTGGTGGAAATGGAATTGCGGATTTTACTACTTCTTGTGTTTTTACCTCATGACTATATCCAGCACTTAACGTTTTTGAGCGGCGCTCAGCAATCAGCAGGCTTTGCTTCAATTATATATATATATATATATATATATATATATATATATATATATATATATATATATATATATATATATATATATATATATATATATATAATGATGAAACAATAAATTCCAGGATAGGTACCGAGCACCGTTCCAGCAACTTACAGAGCAGCTAGGTGTTGCAATGACTGCAAGAAATATTGAATTATAAACAAAGCTTGCTCATATGTTTCAGATTGTAGAAATAGGGGTGTGGTAAGCCTTCATATCTGCAGTGGTAGATGATTCTGCCTAACCCCTATTTCTACAATCTGAGACATATGAGCAAGCTTTGTTTATAATTCAATATTTCTTGCAGTCATTGCAAACACCTAGCTGCTCTGTAAGTTGCTGGAACGGTGCTCGGTACTTATCCTTGGAATTTATTTGTTTCATTGTAATTTAGTCCCTTGCGGATTCATTCCAAGAACTGGCCCTCAGCACTTGTGTCTTAAGAGGTTATCTTTTTATATTTTACTTTTCACAAGAAAATGTAGCTTGTTTCGCTCTTTCATGATTTTCTTTTGCTTCTTAGGTGGCACCTTTAGTTAGTTTTTTGAAAAACTCAACAAACATACTATGGTATTGCACACCACCAGCCTTTTTTTTGGTATAGCATTCTTCTTAAAACGAAAAGGCAGAGGAGTCAAATTACCACTTTCCGCGGTCACTGAGGAGAAAACAATCAGGTTTCGAAAATACCGGTATCTGACAGGAGTTATATGTTAGTGAGCTTTCTCCCCATTGGAGATGGTCTCCCTCTTTGGAGACTTTATGGTTTCTCGTTCTTCGTTCTCGCTGCCGTAAATGGTGTTTGTTTTTCGCCTGAAGAAGACCCAAAAGGCCGAAATGCATTGTGTTTTGTCCAATAATCTGTTGTTGTTTTTTGTTTTGTTTTGTTTTTGTTTTTGTATCTTTGGCGGTAACTAACCCCTTTTCTTCTTCCTATTTTTTATCACCTGTATTGTCAGAACTGTTTGAACCATGATTATTCAGTCAACACTTATGGGCATGTACTTGTAAATTAATCACACTGTACAAACAGCGCCAGAGCTATCAGAATCACCACAGACTGTCAAATGTGAATCACCTCATACAATCAGCGTCAATCATTAGAATTATCATCATCAAGTGTATCATCAGTTCTATACGATCAACGTCAGAATTATCAG
This sequence comes from Conus betulinus, assembly GCA_016801955.1. NCBI lineage: Eukaryota > Metazoa > Mollusca > Gastropoda > Neogastropoda > Conidae > Conus > Conus betulinus. The sequence continues at coordinate 13,828 of JADBJO010016021.1, read as the reverse complement.
AATAATCACTGATAAATGGACCATACCAAGCAATCGACATCAAAGCTATCAGAACAACTACACATGCGTAAACCATACAACAAGCTCAAATTCAGAGTTGTTAGAATCACCACAAATATTCACAAAAATGAACTGTCCAGGGATGGGATTGTTGGAAGGGGAGGTCGTGAATTGTGTGCGTTCTGGTTCACTGAAATAAGTGCCTCCAGACCCCCCCACCCCCCCCCCCCCCCCCCCCCCCCCCCCCCCACCCTCCAATTCCTATCCTTTCTCCCTCTTAGTTTCACTAAGAACTGTCCATTAGTGGGTTTGAAAGATGCGGAGGCTGTCCACAGTATGTGTCTTGAAGCCATCGTTCTGGTGGTTCTGGTGGTTCGTCTGTACACTGTGGAACGTTCCTCTCTGAAGCAATACTCTGCTGCTCCAAGTATAGATTATGCATTGTCTACATCAGACCAGAAACTCTACAAACATGTATACACCCGATAGAAAAATAGATCTCTAGTATTTTTGGTACATATTCCGTAGTAATCACAACAAAACCAGCACGCTATTATTTCATGTCTTCATTATGCAATGTTCAATACAAAATTAGCATCATGAATTCCAGAATCAGCATTACTAATTAACATGCACGTTGTACAGTAGTCACTACAAAACCAGCACTATTACTTCATGTACAAATTAAGCAGCGTAGAAAAAAAAAATGAGAGCAATCAATCCTTTTTTTTTGCGTCGCGAAAACCCCGGCTGGGAGGTCGTGGGTTCGATTCCTATGAGTGCCCTTTATTCATGGGATTGTTCTGCTCCACAGTTGACTTTGCTACGGCTCAGCTGGGAAGACTGGGACCACACAGTGGAATTTCATCCACTTAATAGATGTGTCTCTGAGAGTGTTGCTCAAATTTCTTGACCAACACTGCATGTGTCTGTATGTCTCGGGCCTGGTTGACGCTGGGATACATTATGAAAGTAAACATACAGCACCGCCTTGTCATGCCGTCTTAGACCAGATTGGAAATCCGTATCATCATCTTTATCAATCAGCATACAATAGCCTCAAATTCTGGACACTTCATGCCCTGCTCTCATGGTGACCTCAGTTCTGATTACCTCTCAACGTCTGTGGCATTGGTTGGATTCTGTTGCCGTCGTCGGTTTCGACAAATTCATGGGCACTGTCCTTGGATGGACATGGTGGCGCCCTCTGGAGGGAAAGCTCACTCACGCTAAGCAACTATTATCGTCAGTAGGGGGCTTAATAGGCAGTGTTGTGTGTATGCTGGATCTGAACAGGCGCCACTGAACACTACCGAAGTGACTCGGCGGTAGTGCACTCTCTTCTGGAGGGTTGTCTCGTGACGACGTCACATTGACTGCTCCCTGTGGATTGCTGGTTCCCAAGCTGTGGTGGGCTGGGTCGGGCTGTGGCTGTGGATGAGGAGTCGGAATGAGCGGCGAGGGTGGAATGCCAAACTTAAAATGACATAGGTATCTACATGACGAAAATAATAATATTGACGAGAAGAGAGAGCAAGAACTAACGGCCGAGGCTTGGGTGTCCAGCCTATTTTATTTTGTTTAAATCGTCGTTTTCTCCGTAGTGTTACTATGTGGAGAGGCTGACTGTCAAGTCAGTAGTGCGTCGATGGTCAATGTGTATGTGCGATACTTCTGATGACGGTACCAGTGAAATATGTACCAGGAAATGTATTTGTTATAAAATTGTTTGTGAAGGCTGTGTCGCCGACAAACGTAAAAAACTCCTACAAGAAAATTTATGTGCGCTAATTGTACCACCTCATGTGTGTCGGTGGGCTGGGTTTATTGATGTGAACATTGTAATATCAATACACGGAGAAGTTAGTTAATTTAATTTGTTTTAGATCAACTACACGTCGAATCGAAGTTATTGTGTTCTATGGAACTTTGCTGAAATCGTGTTCGCCGGGGATTCAATGGTTTACTGTGCCTTGTGAATCTGCCGTTCTTCTTCTATGGATTGCTTTGCATTGTGGATCTGCGGTTCTTCTGCTATGGATTAATGTGCTTTGTGAATGTGAATCTGCGGTTCTTCTTCTGACGGTTCAACGTAATTTATTGTGCTTGCTGTGTGGAGAACATGTTTCTTCTTCTTCATCGCTTGTGTTTATGAACAGCCGTGCTTATTGTGTGGGGACCTTGGTTATCCGTCTTTGCCTTCTTTTAGTGTTGTAGACTGTGGCTTGAGTACTGTGGAACCGAGTGTGTTGACTGTATATGTGAGACACTGCGGACGGCGCCGGCGAGATCTGTGAGTGATACCAAGATATGTAATATGAACGCTGATATCTGATAATTGAAGTTCCTATGTATTGATAGCTTGATCTATATGCTATGTAGTGACATATGTTGATTTGTACCAGTTCACATGAATGTATATTTTGATGGTTCAGGCAGCATAATTATAAAGAAAAAAATTTAACTCGTGTGTTGCCTGGCTATCCATGTGCGTATGGTGTGGGTGTGTGTAGGGACTAATTATTACACGCATCCAAACTTTTGAGAACGGGAGTCAGACAGCAATGACATAATGCATAGATCAGAATTCTGGTAAATGACTGTCTATAACGGAAATAATGATCAGAGATCAGAGACACCAAATCTAAACTTAGTCATAATGCGTTTTATATGTTTGTCTATTTTCATTGACATGTAGACAGGTAAACGTCGAAAATAGCTACACGTTCTGTATAAGTCAAATCTGTCACTGTTCTGTACATGAGAATTCAAATTTTGCCAGCTGCAATCAACCAGTTTTCTCGGAATACCCTGATAAAAACATCCACATCACCAAGGCCTTGGCTCATCCATACAAATCCGAAACCATATTCACACAATTTCATTCTCACATTAGTCACCCAGTTCTTTTTTCCTCTGTTATCTAAGTGTAACATTGTTCGATATGCTTTGTATGGTAATCTGTAATCCTGCATCTGAATAATTTTAAGCCAGTATCGAACACATTTAACGGCGGAATTCAAATATATTGGAAATCTAGTTGTTTCACCATATACCAAATAATTCGGTGTTTGCAATGATACTCCAAGGAATTTCTTCAAAGCAAAAAGATGGATCTTCTCACAATGTACATTAGCACCAGCATCAAGGCCCCATACTTCAGCTCCATACTGTACCATAGGTTGAACTCGGGCATCAATAGCTCAGTTGGTAGAGCGCCGGACTCGTAATCTTGGTGATCCTGGGGTTGCGGGTTCGAATCTCCGCCGGGCCGTTTCGGTACAGGGGGATTTTTCCCTCGAAGTTAACATTGGTTCTGACTCCATTTCCCTACAGTCCTTCGAATGAGACTTTAAACCGAGGTTCCGTGTGTGGACGCACGCATAACATCTTGGACACACGTAAAATCCCATCACCAACTTTCGGAGGAGTAGGCCAGTTTGGCCGTTGGTATGGATGACACGTTACATATAGCATGCACCCTGTGTGGGATGTGGAAAGAATGAAGGAAGTAAGCAAACTGAGTGAATGATATTGAACGATACTGACTGGATGTCACGGGAAACGACTGAATGAAGCGCCAGCTGGCAGCTCTTCAGTCGGCACTACCCAGGTAGGCAGCCCGTTGTGTAAACGAGTGTGTGATTGTAAAGCGCTTAGAGCTTGGGTCTCTAGCCGAGAATAGGCGCTATATAAGTATTCGTTATTATTATTATTATCAAATAACTTCAAAAACAAAAGTAAGGGAGTCATTATTTAGCAACGACAATTTCTTTAATATGCACAGTAATACAGTTTTTGCTGTACTTGCTAAATCCTTGCAGGCAA
>JADBJO010016021.1:0-2500 GCA_016801955.1 Conus betulinus | reverse complement strand
AAAATATAAAAGACGTCTTTGGATAATCTTTTCTAACAACTTTCCAACATGAGAGGTTAGTGCTATTGGCCTGTAGCTACCAATGTCTGACCTGGGCTTACCTTGTTTTGGAACTGGGACTACAACAGATCTCTTCCAGATACTAGGGAGAGTTCCATTAAACCAACATTTTTGGTAAAAATGAATGCAGTAATCGTTTCCAATGTGAAGGCAAGTGGTATAACAGTTGACAGGATATACCATCTAGGCCAACAGCACTTGAATTTGAAGAAAAAGATTCTAACGTCTCATAAAATTCATATGTAATAGGAGCGTTTAAATAATGGGAATGATTTGGTGGTGGATCCTGATAGACAGTTCGTTTTTCTTCCTCCTCTCTAAAACACCTGATAGATGGACTGAGACTAGACAGCAAGTTATTTTCTGAAAATATTTTGACGAATGCCTCAGCTTTCTCCTGTGAGGATGGAAGAGCATTATTATCTAACTTAATGGGTACTATTGCAAGCAATAACCATTTTTCAATTTTTTTTAACCATTTTCCAAACCTTATGGATATCTTTTGATTCCGATATTTTGGATCTACAAAATTCTGAGAAATGTATTCTTTTCGCTCGGGCAACGACTCTGTTACTGTTATTTTTGGCATGTTTCATAGCTAGGAAATTGTCATCTGTTCTCACTTTCAGCCAAGCTTTATAAGCTTCTTTTTTAAGAGCTACAGCTATCGCACAATCTAAATTCCACCACGAATTACCAACATATTTCCACTGTTGGGCATCTTTACAAATAGGAATAGATTTTCCGGCCGCCTGTAAGACATGTCGACAAAACTCTGTATAATATGCATCTATACCTTTATTTTCAATGCTACGGAAAGGTGTATTGGACAAGATCGATTCATACAGAGACCAATTTGCATTTTTTATATGAAAACTTTGGGATACTATCTTCATTTCCATCTTCTTCATTTTCAATATGCTCCTTTAACTGTATCATGATTGGGAAATGATCGCTGCCCAAAGTATCATCCTCTGTTGACCATACCGAGTTTACTGCCAACTCCCCGGAGAAATTAAAGAAGATGAATCAATAGAAGTAGGTTTATGAGTGGAAATGTCTGGCAGTCTGGTAATACTACCGTCGTTTAATAAAACCAATTTGGAGTCAACAATATTTTCAACTAAACGGTTGCAAGTTATAGTGGTGCAACCATATTCCCAAAATGGAGCACGCGCATTGAAATCTCCCAGTATTACCCATTTGTTTTTTGACAAAGGAAGGGTTTTTTTAACCAGTCTGTATTATCTGCCTTTGGGCCACTGGGATAGTAAGCAGAAATGATGTTCAAATGTGTCTGCTTGTTCAGTTTTACAGTAACCTCAGTTGCGAAAACTTCAGCATTAGTAGGAGTAGGAGGGTTCAGAGGACAATAATTTAGATCCCTTCTCACATAAATGGCAGTTTGAATCTTTTTACCATCATTCCTATAGTTATACAAAGGTGGATAATACAAATTGCGTATTTTCGGTAGCTTATGAGCATCTACATTTAGTGATTGTAATGCTAGCACTGAATAATTATGCTGATATATATGATTTTCAAAAGTGTAAGAGATTGGTGATGTTGACCGACAGTGTGTGTGTGTGCATGCGTATGTGTATGCATGCTCACTCGGGCGCGCATGTATGCGCATGTGTGTGTGTGTGTGTGTGTGTGTGTGTGTGTGTGTGTGTGTGTGTGTGTGTGTGTGTGTGTGTGTGTGTGCACAAGTGCACGTGCTTGTGTGTTTTGTGTGTGTGTGTGTGTGTGTGTGTGTGTGTGTGTGTGTGTTTGAATGTGTGGAGTGATCTGAGGGCTTTCGCGAGCACGCTCCTGCGCGCACGCATCTCCACCTGTAAGTGTACATATGTCTGTAAATGTGTATGTTCGTGCGTGTCCTGAGCACACGCGCGCGCGCGCGCGCGCGCGCGCGGTGTGTGTGTATGTGTGTGTGTGTGTGTGTGTGTACGTGTGTGTGGTGTGTGTGTGTGTGTGTGTGTGTGTGTGTGTGTGTGTGTGTTCGTGCGTGTGGGTGTATTTGTGTGTGTATGAGTGTGTGTACATGTGTGTGTGTGTGTGTGTGTGTGTGTGTGTGTGTGTGTGCCCGCACGTGGGTATACAAGCATGTGCGTGTCTGTATGTGCGTGCGCGTTTCTGTGTGTACGTGTATGTGCATACGCGTGTGTATATGTGCGCATGCACGCATATGTTTGTGAGGGCGCGTAGAAGAGAGCGCATGCGCGCTTGCGTATGTATATATTAGTGTGCGTGCTTGCGCGCGTGTGTGCGTCTGTGCATATGTGTGCGTGTGTGTGCAGTGCATGCGTGTAGGCGCGTGCGTGTGTGTTTTGTGCATTTATGTGTGCACGCATGTGCGTGACAGCGCGTATCCCCTGACTGTTTGTGGGAAACAAACGTTCAGAAGATTTACCCAGGAACAAGAACAATAGCAACAACA
>JADBJO010016020.1:20000-41804 GCA_016801955.1 Conus betulinus | reverse complement strand
ATCAGGACCAAAGCCAAATTCATCCAAACACTTTCCACATAAACGACCAACTGAGTGAATCAAATGCCTTCTCAAAATCTAGAGAAATCCATAGACCAGGTCTGACGGGGTTTATCTCCCTAAGGAATACAGATTATTACCCCTTCTTTTTGTGTGGAAGACAATTCCCCTTTTCTAAACCCTTCATTTAGTGACCTTAAAACAAAAGCCCCAAGATAACGCCAAAAAAAAAAACATCCACCGTGAATCCATCGCTTCATGGACTTTTTTCATGCTTTTGAGTGCAAACCCAGCCTCCGTCAATGAAAGTTGGCCTTCTAAGGAGTCCTGCACATCCCCAGACAAGCGTGGTATTTCGGCAACCAGATTCCTAATTTCTATATCTTCAACGTTTTTGCAAGGTACAGTGTTTTGCAAAATGTGTTGATTTCATTTGCTATTTCTTTTTCCATCTTTTATCTTTGTACTATGCTTATTTATTTTACTCACAGAATTCCTCTTTTCTAAAGAACAAAAATAGTTTGTGATTTTCTTGCTCTCCACTATCCATCTTGTCCGGGAGCAAAGCAAGAGTCTTTCCATTTTTTTCTCCCTTAGAGATACCAGTTGTGCCTTTCTATTTTCTAAGTATTTGTTCTCTATTTCAGTAACTTTTTTTTCTAGTCGCTTTATCTGTTCATCTAGCTTTCTTCTGTTCTGGTTTTTTTTTGTTTGTTTTTGTTTGTTTGTTTTAGCTGCTGCAAATGCTATTGTTTTCGCTCTTGTTTTCATAGGCATAGTGTCAAGAAGCAGTTGGTCACTAATTCTAAACTGTAATTCGTCTTTTGGTATCTGATCTAGATTTTCACGAGAATAGGGGGATAAGGCATACTCTCCTAAAACCTGTTTTATTTCATTGTGAACTTCTTCCACATACATTTTGTCTTTTAATAGAGAACTCTTATATTCCCAGAGTCCGTCTCTCTGCTCTCTTCCTTTTTCGACCCAAGGACTAACGTGATGATAGAACAACAAGTGGTGACAGAGAGACAATGGAGCAGGCGTGACTACTTCTATCGCCATTAGCTCGATCTGTGTTGAGCTCGCAGCCAATCTTGTCAAAGGTGACAGCTTCACAATTTTCACTGGAAATATGCATTCTCTCTGTCTATGTAAATGGCACACGTTCCAAAATCGTGGGTGTGACAAGTGAGTACCAGCACATTGTCACCCGCCACTGATAGTGTGTTGTACGTAACCAGTTTCACAAACAAAATGAATATAGACACAACTTAACTACAAGATTTACACTCCCCCTACATACTAGGCAAATATAACACACACACACACACACACACGCACACACACACACACACACACACACACACACACTTGCATCATGTTGTATGAATTAAAAAATAATCAAGTAATAAATGTCCAATTGAAATATCTATCTTCATCTCAAAGCTTTAAGTCTCTGAGCTGTCAGTTGCATGCAAACATGTCTATGCTTTTTAACCATGTGCTGAACTTAATTGCCTGTTCACAGGAGAAAATAAACACAATACTATCTTCACTAAGGAGTGTATGAAAGCAAGCATAGGAAGTGATATGTTCATAGCGTTCAACCGGATGGCGTCAATATCCATTTAACCATCACCTCAGCTATAACATGAGGTACTGTTAAAGTGCCACACAGCTACAGATGAAACTTCACCCTCTTTTTCACGTATTTAGAGTTTAGAAACATCTCAAGAAATATATCAAACAAAGCACTTTAAAAAGTATCTGTTGTTAAATTTACCAAATATTCCTATAAACAATAATCAAATTGAGAACATAAATTTACTCTCTCTCTCTCTCTCTCTCTCTCTCTCTCTCTCTCTCTCTCTCTCTCTCTCTCTCTCTCTCTCTCTCTCTCTCTCTCTCACACACACACACACACACACACACACACACACACACACACACACACACACACGCACGCACGCACGCACACACACGCATATGCGCACACATACATGCGGACATGTGCGCATACATGAGTGTGAGCGTGGAAGCGTGCATATACACCCCGCGTTTGTGGATTCTACATTTTACGCATTTGTATTTCTTCATCGCTGCACCCTTAACAGTTCACATAATGTCTACAATAAACAGGTAATCCTGAGAAATTTGAAGGCTTATCTGAGCTGTCGGTTGTTTGGTAACTTGTGTCTGCCATTGGGAAGACCCAGTATGAGTCCGCCCCAATCTCTAAGGCTCTTTGAAATGTTCGCCGTGAGATTTTTCCAAAAAAGTGTTTGACTGGTGATGTTTCTTGCTCTTCCTTCAAGTCTGAGAGTGCGGCTCCTTCTTCCTTCGATGTTGAGCTCTGAAAGATGCTCTTTGGTAAAGTTTTTTGATTTTGTTTGGTCAGGTGGTTCTTAAGATTTCTTATTGCATCAGAACGGCCGACTGTAATCCATTTCTTATCGTTGCCATGCCTGCCAGAGTGCTTGCTTTCTCATTTTCTTTGATAGCTACATGTCCAGGGCAGTACATCCATATGGGTCCCTCGAATGGAAGGCTGCACACTGCTTAGCTGGGCTTCACATTCCACTTTACACAATTTTGAGTAGATTCATGGATTTAGTCAGCATCATGGCGTGTTGAGCTCTAGGCTGCTCTGTGGAAGAGAGCCAGTGCACCGTTTCCTCTCTGCTGACAGTCCTTTATATAAGGCAGCTTCATTCTCTTTTAAATGTTAAAAAGCTTCTGATCTACAGATTGATTGGTGCCGTCTATAACGGTCTCTGCTGGTGGTGTTTGGCCATACAGATTTTAGTAACATCAGAGCTGCTCATGAAACCGATGATTCTCTCCAGTCAGTTCTTCTCCTGTTTCCCTACACAATCTCATGACACTTTTTTTTTTGGTTAACTGCGATTCTATCTAATACTTCGTCATCATCATCCAACCCCCCCCCCCCCCCCCCCCCCCCCCCACACACACACATACACACTTGCATTTCTTAGTGGGCGTAGTTCTAATTTATATTCCATATGCATATATCCAGCGTGCCCTCTTCATTTGTAATATCTTGAACAAGCTTTTATCTTATTTCTGAAATCTGTAGTTCTAAAGTATTTCTGATTTATTTGTATTAGATTCTTATCTATATCATAGGTAAGATGTTTACCCAGCAATGTATGTATTCTTCATAATGAATTATGTCTTTTTTCCCATACTTCTCATTCAAGGTTCATGTGTGAATTCACTCTAATTCAAATCAGTTATCACAGCCTTATGATCAGGAATGGTCAAAAGTGCACGTGATTCACAATTCTGTAATATGTTTCTATCATAAAATAATAGTCAAGCCCAGGAACTGTTCACGTGCTGCACATAATCATGTTCATTACCGTTGAATACTCTCTGCATAATCACGCAATTCCTGTTCATTAGTTTACTTTTGAAACACCGTATTCCTTTTCACGATGAAGCCTGCCTGATGTATCAACAGCGTTCCCAACGTGTCTCGAAACAAACTAAGCTTCTTGACACTATAAGTTTCAAATCTTCTTGAAGAACTTCGAATAAGTAGCGTTTCATCTCTATCTTTTTAGTGTTTAGATTATGTAGATGTTGTATTTACGATGTGTGACAGACTATTCAGGTTCTTTTTCGTACCATTTCTAAAATTACTTTTCCAGGGAAGTATTTATCAAACAAAATCACTTCTTCCTTGCTCCTCTTGGTTACTCCTTTACAGAAACGCTTACCTCCCCACAGTTTTTTGTTTTTTTTTTTTTTTTTGCCACACAGAGAAATCACTAAAAGACATGTGAGCTTCATATAAACAGATCAAGACTACATTTACGTTTTTTTCCCCCCCCCTTTGTCTTCGTCCTTTTCCTTTTCCTTGTGTGTGTGTGTGTGTGTGTGTGTGTGTGTGTGTGTGTGTGTGTGTGTGTGTGTGTGTGTGTGTTTGTGTGTGTATGTCTGTGCATGAGCAGCCAGGTGTTGCAATGACTGCAATGTAAATAAAAAAAACTAACTTTGTTTATAATTCAATATTTCTTGCAGTCATTGCAACACCTGGATGCTCTGTAGGTTGCTGGAATGGTGCTTGGTACTTATCCTTGGAATGTATTGTTTCATTGTAATTTAGTCCCTTGCAGATTCATTCCAAGAACTGGCCCTCAGCACTTGTGTCTTAAGAGGTTATCTTTTTTATATTTTCTACTTTTCACAAGAAAATGTAGCTTGTTTTGCTCTTTCATGATTTTCCTTCGCTTCTTAGGTGGCACCTTTAGTTAGTTTTTTGAAAACTCAACAAACATACTATGGTATTGCACACCAGCCGTTTTCTGGTATAGCATTCTTCTTAATACCAAAAAGGCAGAGGAGTCAAATGACCACTTTCCGCGGTCACTGAGGAGAAACAATCAGGTTTCGAAATACCGGTATCTGACCAGGAGTTATATATATTAGTGAGCTTTCTCCCCATTGGAGATGGTCTCCTGCTTTGGAGACTATAAGCTTTCTGAAGGTTTATTTTGAGAAGCATTTATTTATTCCCCATTCACCCACTCAAGCACATACTGTCAGTTAGGCAGAATCATCTACCACTGCAGATATGAAGGCTTGTCACCCCCTTATTTCTATAATCTGAGACATAAGAGCAAGCTTTGTTTATAATTCAATATTTCTTGCAGTCATTGCAACACCTGGATGCTCTGTAGGTTGCTGGAATGGTGCTCGGTACTTATCCTTGGAATGTATTGTTTCAGTGTAATTTAGTCCCTTGCGGATTCATTCCAAGAACTGGCCCTCAGCACTTGTGTCTTAAGAGGTTATCTTTTTATATTTTCTACTTTTCACAAGAAAATGTAGCTTGTTTTTGCTCTTTCATGATTTTCCTTCGCTTCTTAGGTGGCACCTTTAGTTAGTTTTTTGAAAACTCAACAAACATACTATGATATTGCACACCAGCCGTTTTCTGGTATAGCATTCTTCTTAATACCGAAAAGGCAGAGGAGTCAAATGACCACTTTCCGCGGTCACTGAGGAGAAACAATCAGGTTTCGAAATACTGGTATCTGGCCAGGAGTTATATGTGTTAGTGAGTTTTCTCCCCATTGGAGATGGTCTCCTGCTTTGGAGACTATAAGCTTGCTGAAGATTCATTTTGAGAAGCATTTATTTATTCCCCATTCACCCACTCAAGCACATACTGTCAGTTAGGCAGAACCAACTACCACTGCAGATATGAAGGCTTGTCACCCCCTTTATTTCTATAATCTGAGACATAAGACCAAGCTTTGTTTATAATTCAATATATATATATATATATATATATATATATATATATATATATATATATATATATATATATATATATATAACAGATGTTGCTCCCCAAGGGGTCGTGCGCTTTCAAAACAACATCAGGCGTTTTAACAATATCCATTATTATATTTTTATATATATATATGTTAGTATATTCCACGTGTTATGGATGGTGTCTAAGATCTACTAAGTTTCAATACCGTGGATGCACCACAAGAGAAAAATAATTCTCCATTAATATCATGATTGTTTATACTGAGGGAAAGGATTTCCTCATGGAACCCCTTTGAAAGTACCAAGAATACAATTATTGCATATAAAGGAACACATTCCGTTTGTTCCTTTTTATTAAGAAATGATTTTTTTACTTCTCTACATTCTCATCACAAGACGTGTCCAATTAAATATCAAGGAACGATTTCCATTCGCCCCTTTTCTTCAAGGACATAGCTCTTTTATCCTTCCACAACAGGAATCAGAATACATTTTCCAATAATTTATGCACCATAACTGTCATTGCTCATTTCCAGAGCTCACAAACACTCGCATCATGATAATACTTTAGGAAAATGATAAACAACACTTTTTTATCAATAATACATCGATTTAACTAGACTACATTTCCCCAAACAGAAATAGATATACACATTCTTTCCTTTTTTTCTGCTTACTCCATTCTTGTCATCCACCTCTCCACTCACACATTCACTAACTACAATTTCCTACCGTCATACTATGTCTCGTCAAATCACAAGATATATTAAGAGCACAATCGAATGTTTTAGGCCTTTACTAAGAGCTGAAAAAAATACAGTCACCTGGGAGGGGGGGGGGGACACCTTTCATTCGCACAAATCTTAACTTCCGTTTAACTGCTGGAGCATTCCTAACTGCCGGCAAGGACACACCTTCAGTCTCCCTCTGGCCGTTTGGAAGTGTTGCTCGGCCGGTAGCTTTTCAGAGACTGAAGGGAAATCCTCACTCACCCAACAACACAGAACGCAGGTGAGTACTGTCAGGTGAACATATCAACCGGTTTTTCAGGTTCACCTGTTCCGGTCCCAACGTGTGCCCAATGTTTGGGACCGGACGAAATACGGTCTGTGACACCACGTCTTCAGAGACTTTTTAGTTTCTTGTTTTTGATGCATGTCAGTCCATTACACTTCCCAAATGTCCTTCCAATTTCCTAGGTCTTTATTGCTGATACCAGTTCATCCCACTTACCCAGCGCTGATCTAGTGTCCTGTGTTTGATGTTGTCAGTTCATCCCAATCACCCAGTGCTGATCTAGTGTCCTGTGTTTGATGTTGTCAGTTCATCCCACTTACCCAGTGATGATCTACTGTCCTGTGTTTGATGTGTTGGAAGTCATAGATCCCCCCAGTGCTCTTCTAGTTTTCTGCACTTGATTGTAATGTAGTTACCTTAAAAGTTTCCCCAATTGTTTTATGTGTGTTTATAATGTTGTCAGTCCATAACACTTGATTACTGCCCTTTTGGTTTCCTGTGTGTGATGTTGTTGTCAGTTCATTACACTTGGCCAGTGCCCTTTGGGTTTCCTGTGTGTGATGTGTTGTCAGTTCATTACACTTGGCCAGTGCCCTTTTGGTTTCCAGTGTTTGATGTTGTTGTCAGTTCATAACACCTGGTCAGTGCTCTGTGACTGGCAGCAGAAAACAGTATCCAAGAAGAATCCGGACCCGTGCTTGTTGTAATGACATCGTCGTCGTCTGGCTACATGACAGTGAGAGGGAATGTGAGTGGTGACGGCCCTGACTACATGTGGGGAAATGTAACTGTTCCACACAGACATACAGTCATTCTTAGTTTCAAACCCATGACAGATTGGATTGATGTTTCCCTTTATCGTCATTTCCAGCAGTTTGATCAGGCAATGAACATTTTAACAGAAACGCAAACTGAGATATGGGATGGATATTCCGCTGGACTTAATTGCCCGTGCGCACACAACGCAACCAAACTGAGTCTTAGAATCAGGAGAATCAGGTGTATCATGACACAATGCTTTCGACTTTTCTTTACCTTTCTTCCAGAAAGTAAAGCCCCTCAATATTGCCCGGCGGCTTCTGGAACTGTTCTGTGGCTAGTTATTCCAGTTTCCGTCACCACGTGGAATGCAACTTGGAGACAGAGTGTGAGGATGGACGGGATGAAGCAGGACACTGTCCCTTCAGCAGTGCTGACTGTCAGGGCATGATAGCCATGTGTGGACAGTGCTATTCGCTGGAGCGCAGTGTGCCTGGATTCCATAGAGGTGGAGGAAACGTTGACAATACAATTGATGAGCACTGTCGTTCTTTGGGAGGGTCTGTAACTACGCCTCTGTGTGTACTGGATTGGCTTAACATTGTTTTAAACGCAGTGGGGATTGTTAGGAAGAAACTGAATGGTTTTTGGGTTGATGTCACTTCCAATGAACTGTCGATGCCTCCTATGTACTGGCATGGAATACTTCAGGGGAGAATAGCGCTTCATCACACTACTCGCGTTCACGCTTTATCAAGACAACACTTTGGTCATAAAAAATGCTTTCGATCAATGTCTTACACAAACGTTTCCTAATAGGATATATCGGGCGAAATTGTGTATACAGTTACAACATGCGAAAAGCTCACACACCCGTACAGTTTGTGGATTCCAGACAAATAAGACTCGTGCACACTCACTTCATATGAAACCAGTTTCACTTAACAACACTCAGTCCGTGTTGCCATGGCAGAAGGAACATATGGCTTTGTGCCATGATGGTCACATGACCTACACATTTCTGCTGTGTGGTTTTCATCAGTTCAAAGTGTGTGTTCAAGAGCATACCTCTTGTCATTTTCATCATCATTTGTCCCACAACAACCAGTTAGATTTACCCCATAATTACACCACGTTGATACCCACATTTGTCTGCAGTAATGACATCAACTCACTTTCATACTCCCTGGTGTGCAATTTCATAGACGATTGTCAAGACAACAGTGATGAATCATTTTGTAAATACCCTGCCTGTATCAACACATTTTCATGCGCTAATGGTCAATGTCTTCCATACAGTAAGGTGTGTGATCAAACTCCCCATTGCCAGGATCATTCGGAAGAACACAGCTGTACCTCATACAGGACTGTTCTTACAACACATCCATTTTACCCCTCCCCTGCTCTGATCAATTTTGATGGCCAAGGGGAATTTGACTCAGCTGAAATGTATTGTAATGAGTCCTGTCCTGATCACCATTACCGTTGTCCTGGTGACTTCAATGACTGTCTGCCTGTCTACACACGATGCAATGGAATGTACGACTGTATAGACCGGACGGACGAAGATGGCTGTGAGCACATGATGTGTTCAGGATTCTTCAGGTGTAGAGCATCCACAACGTGTCTACACACTGACCACCTGTGTGATGGCTGGCCTCACTGTCCAATGCATGATGATGAAGTAGTGTGTGACACAAGTTGTCCTGTGGGCTGTCTGTGTCAAGGCCACACGTTCCTTTGTCACCAGCCTTTCTCTGTGATACAGTTCCCATACATCCGCTATTTGAATGGCACCAGTTCTGGAATAACACTGTCTGATGTCAGCCAGCTTTGCTATCTTGTTCATCTTGTTCTTGCTCAGTGTTCCTTGACTGTCTTCCCTTCCATAAAATATCAAATCTCATGCATCTAGATCTGAGTGAGAACAAGTTGAACCACGTGAATATGACTGCTGTTCTTGTGTTGTACAATTTACGAACATTGTCACTTTCCCATAATCCCATCACATCCCTCTACACAGATTCATCATTTGTTGTTCAGCACAGTAACCTGCTGTCAGTAGATCTGTCATTCACTGCACTGACAGTGTTTTTGATTCCCGAGTCTTTTCGCCCTTTGTTCACACACAGAAGCTGAACATGACGTTTACCACACTTCATACCATCAGTTCCAGTGGATTTCGGTTTACACCCCATCTAAAGGAAGTGTTGATGGATGGCAGCCCAGTGGTCGTTTTTCCCATTGAACATGTTCACAGATCTGTATCATCTGCATGTTGTTTCAACAGACAACTATAAAATATGTTGTCCTAAAATTCTCCCAGCTAATTTTGATGACGTCTCTTGTAGTGCCCCCAAAAAACGAGCTTTCTTCCTGTGAAGACTTAGTACAATCATGGGTCTATCGGAGTATTCTTTGGCTGACTGCATGTCTGTCGATCAGTGGCAATGTCTTTTGTTTCTCTACACGATCAATGTCGAGGAGCATGACTTTGTCGACTGGGTACAGTGTGTTTGTCCTCAACCTTACGCTGGCTGACTTTCTTATGGGTGTCTACATTGCAATCATCGGAGTGGCTGATGAACAGTTCCGTGGCCGATATCTCCACGTTGATGCTACATGGAAAGACAGTATAGCCTGCAAAGTAGCTGGTTCTCTGTGTCTGTTGTCCAGTGAAGTGTCAGCTCTGATTATCTGGCTGATTACATTGGATCGTTTTCTGGTCCTTCATTTTCCGTTCAGCACCTTGCGATTTGGGAGAATGTCAGCAGCTGTGGCCTGTGTGTTGACTTGGTCTGTTGGTTGGATTCTGGCCTTGCTGCCTTCACTCCCCATGCTGTCACACTGGGCGTTTTACAGTCAAACAGGCATCTGTATTCCGCTACCAGTCACGAAGCAAGATTTTGAAGGAAAAGAATACTCGTTCAGTCTCCTCATTGTTCTTAACTTCATTCTGTTTATATTTATCTCTGCTGGTCAAGCGCTAATCTACTGGACAATACAGGAGAATGTTTTCAAGATAAATACGACCAAAAGTATCACAGGACATGAACATAGCCCGGCGACTGATCACTGTTGCAGTGACAGATTTCCTGTGCTGGTTTCCCATTGGACTGTGTGTGGAGTCTTGGCATCTGCTGGTATTCCCATCCCTGGTGAGGTAAACGTGGGACTGGCTGTATTTATACTGCCCTTGAACTCTGCTATTAATCCCTTCATGTATACCTTCAACACACTGGCAGAAAAACGGAGGAAATCCAATGAAGCCAAACTTCAACAGTGGCTGGAATCTCACTCTGACATGCCTGTGCCCCAGCAAGCTGTGATATAATACTCACTGTTGTTTAAACAGATATAAGAAGCGAACCAAAGTAATGCAAAGCATGTTTTCTATTTCATACAATATGATGAATCACACTTGTTAACATGTACATATTTAGGCATCAGATTCTAATATATCAGACGCCATCTGTGTTCCAACATTCTCAGTTAACTCTGGTATAGTGTCAAGCACAATGGCATAGGGGCATGAAGGGTGGGGGAAGAGTTGAGAGGACAGGGAAGGAGGTATTGTGCAAATACCTTGAGAGAACAGCTGGAAAGTCTGAGTATAGAATAATAGTTCAGCAATTCCTCAACATCATGTGTGCCGAGTCCCGACAGTTGTTTCTAATTGTTTTCAAAATATCCCCTGTATGAACACTTCAGTCAACCAAACAATTCTGAGTGCTCAGTCATGTCTTTCTGTGGGAGAGCGTGGTCAGTCTTCTTTCTTACATGTTTGTCTGTTTCCGTGTGTCGGCCAGATTAAAACGGATGTCGCTTACCACCTCATGACAATTGGCAGGAGGTTAAACATGATGGTGTCAGGAATTGTGCCCGAGTTCCTGGTCGTTCCGCATGTTTATTTGTTGAAGGAGTGCGTGTTGATGGAAAACTGGGTTGCTTGTGAAGGCGTTTGAAAAAGAAAAAAAAAAGATGTCAGAGTCTTGTGCCTGCGCTCACCTCCTCCGGAAATGCATGCTGAGCGTTGAACAGAATGTTCAGGGAGATATGTTACCTGTAAGATGTGTACTTGAGGCAAATGGACAGAGGAAAATCGGTTTATGGCACCGTAGGGACAGTGAGGCCCTATAGGAACGCGTAGCTCATAGTTTGTGTCAAACACACAGGAGGTGTCTTGTATAACAGTAAATTGGAGGCCGTGGCTGGCTATAGTGAAGAAAAAACCATCAGGTAAGTCATGATGAAGAAAATGAAAGGTGAGACAAGAGGAAGATGAATATTCTTTAGATAATGAACAGTATAATGGTTACTCTTTTTTTCGTCTTCTTTCATGAAATAACTCCCCAGCTAGAATACAGCTGCAGTATTTTTTGTTGACAGGAGCACAAGCATAGTCTGTACTTTTTATGTCGATCAGACGTCGCAGAGGCTGAGCACTGGGCAAGAATGGTTGTAGGTTGAGGACCTGCTGATGTTTTCATTTGTTTTGTTTCGTTTTGTTTGTTTTTAGAGAATATGTATGTGTGTGTGTGTGTGTGTGTGTGTGTGTGTGTGTGTGTGTGTGTGTGTGTGTGTGTGTGTGTGTGTGTGTGTGCGTGCGTGTGTGTGCGTGTGTGTGTGTGTGTGTGTGTGTGTGTGTGTGTGTGTGTGTGTGTGTGTGTGTGTGTGTGTGTTGTTGTTGTTGTTGTTGTTGTTGTGAAAAGTAAAAAAGAATCTGTAGATAAGTGATATAAAAGAGTTAGTTGCTAATTAAAGGGGCGAACTCTTTCATTTTGACTGACTGACTGGTTGTGGGCGTTGTGTGAGCGAGAGTCTAACATACTGATGTGTTGGGATTTTGCATTCCTGAGCAAGAAGTTGAGGACTCTGATTTAGAGATGGGGCTCATTACCTGTAGGATGGCAACACAACTGTTGACGTCTGCTTGTTGCAGGCTGAACAAGAAATAAGCCTTACAATATAACTTGCATTCTGCTTAGTGCGTAAGCATGAACCAGCCTATAGCCTTCATCCAGTTCCTTAGAAGTCTTCTTCGCCATACAGGGGCAGACTGGGCATATTTGTTTCTGACAGGGTCCTGGCTGATTAGTGTGACTGTGTTTACTGTGCTAGTGTGCTTTGTTTCAATGTTATCTCTTCTGTTGAAGTTTACACACTGTTTTTCCCCTATGTGATAGTATGCTTTTTACGATGTGCTCTTGACGGTGGAAGTTTACACATTTTTTTCTGTCTATGTTTACTGTGCTGGTATGCTTTGTTACGACGTTCTCTTTACAGTGAAAATTTTCACGTTTTTTCTTTTTTTTTTTTTTGTTTACTGTGCTAGTATGCTTTGTTACGATGTTCTCCTCACAATGGAACTTTACACAGTGTTTGTCAGTATATGTTTACTGTGCTAGTGTCCTTTGTTATAATGGTCTTAAAGTGGAAGCTTACACACTTTTTTTCTGTCTTGTCTTGTGTGTCAGTGACATTGCCCCTGACTAGACCTTCAGAGTCCATCCTCTGTCAAGCCCCTGCTGACGACCAGAACTGCTTAGTCGTCCAGCCTGCGTGAATGAGCGTCCCACTCTGGAGGGTCATGACGTCCGTCCAACGACAGTGACAAAACAACTTTTTCCGACCAAACACACACACACACACACACACACACACACACACACACACACACACACACATACTGTGTTGTTCATCCTTCGATTTCGAAGATGACCATGACTTCAATCTCAGATGGAAGATCGCTGAGTGTGGGTCCGCAGGTGGCTGGTGAGGCCAGTCTGGACCCGGAAGGAACGCCCACATGTGGGACACATGTGGGTGGGTGCTACAGTGGAGGTGAGGTAGCTCTGGCCTTGCACGTGGATCGCTTTCTCTCAACTTCGGCTGTGAGTCTCTCTTCTCTGATGTACATGCACCCTTTGTGATGCTGCTTCGCGAGGCTGGGTGGTCCAGGGCAAGTGACTCCCAGGTGTTGAGGTTGGTGTACAGGCCTTTGAGGGACACTTTGAGGCAGTCCTTGAAACGTTTCTTCTGCCCCCGACTTTGCGTTTGCCCTGATTCAGTTTTCCGCACAGCAGTTGTTTCGGCAGTCAACTATCTGGCATTCTGACGATGTGGCCAGCCTATCTGGCTCGGGAATTCTGAAGGAGAGTGTAGATGCTGGGGATGCTGGCCCTTTCCAAGACCTCAGTGTCTGGGACCTTGTGGTGCCACTTGATGTGCAGGAGTCTGCAGAGACAGCCGAGGTGAACATGGTTGAGCTGTTTGGCGTGTCTGCTGTAGACAGTCCAGGTTTCACTGGCATAGAGGAGAGTGGTTAGTACCACTGCATGGCAGACCTTCAGCTTGGTGTTAAGGCTTAGTCCTCTCCATTCCAGACATTTTCACAGAGTCTCCCCAACACAGAGCTGGATTGGGCAGTCCTGTTCCTGACCTCTGCGTCAATGTCCACAACTCGTGACAGTGTGCTGCCCAGATAGGTGAAGTTGTCAACTGCCTGTAAGTTCCGCCCCTTTACTGTGATGTGTGGTTCCTGGTAGGGTTTAGCTGGCGCAGGCTGATACATCAGTTTGGTCTTTGTGGTGCTGCTGATGAGAGACTGTGCATCTGACGTGTATACCACCCTGGCAGTCACTGAAGGCATCAGTCAGCATGGCGGAGAAGACCATGCTGAAGAGTGTAGGGGCGAGAACGCAGCCTTGCTTTACGCCGTTGGTCACTGGAAAGGCTTCTGACTCGTCTCCATCATCCAGTACTTTCACCACCATGCCGTCGTGGAACTATCGGACGATCGTAATGAACCTGCTGGGACAGTCAAATTTCTCCATGAACTTCCACAAGCCATCTCTGCTGACCGTATCGAAGGCCTCGGTCAGATCGACAAAGGTCACCAACAGATCGCTCTGCTGCTTTTGGCATTTTTTCCTGAAGCTGTCGTGCAGCAAATATCGTGTCTACAGTTCCTCGTTCTGCACGAAAGCCACAATGTCTTTCTGGGAGGAGACCCTGCTCAAGGTGTAGTAGTAGAAGGCGGTTGAGCAGGACACGAGCCAGGATCTTCCCAGCTATGGGCAAGAGAGAGATGCCTCGGTGATTGTCGCAGGACTGTCGGTTGCCTTTTCTCTTGTAGATGTGGAGAATGTTGGCATCTGTCAATTGTTGTGTGACCCTCTCTTCATTCGCATGGACTGGAAGAGCTGCGTCAGCTTCTGTGTCAAGGCTGGGCCTCCTGATTTGTAAACTTCGGCAGGGATAGCATCAGGTCCTGGCGCTTTGCCACAGGGAAGTTGTTTGATTGCCTTCCTGACTTCTTCTGTGGAAGAAAAAGGGGTGGGGGGGGGGGGGGGTTGTCAAGGTCATACCTGATCTCCACTTGAGGTAGGCGTGCAATGGCCTCGTCGTTGATTGAGGCAGGGCGGTTGAGAACCTGGTTAAAGTGTTCAGCCCATCCTCCAGAATCTGCTTCTTTTCTGTCAGCAGCTGGGTCCCATCTGCACTGAGGAGGGGGGAGGAGGACTGGAGTCTATACACAGCCTTCAGAGTGTCACAGAAATGCTTGGTGTCATGACTGTCTGCGTAGCCCTAGATTTCATCGGCCATTTTGCTGAATCAGGCATCCTGCATTTCGCAAAGCCTCTTCTGCGCTATTTGCTTTGCGCAGGTGAAGGCATCATTCTTAGCTTGTGATGTGGGGTCATTCTGGTGCGCTCTGAACAGCTGGCGTTTCTCTGACAGCAGTGTCTGCACTTCTGCGTCATTCTCATCAAACCAGTCTTGGTTTCAACGCTTTGGTGGTCCGAGGTGTTCGAGGGCAGGAGAGTGGACTACATCTCTGAAGGCCTCCCACTGTTCTTCAATGCTGATGTGATCATCCTCTGGTGTCTTGGGCAGCCTGTCATCTAGGTCATTGGAGAAATCTCTGCAACTTTACTATCCTTGAGCTCGGAGACGTTGAGCCTTTCTGCAGTCTTTTGACCTTGGGGTCTTCACATGGGCAAGATGCTGAGTTTTAACTTTGACACGACGAGGCGATGATCAGTCCAGCAGTCGGCACCACACATAACCTTCGTCACGTTCACGTCTCGCACATCTCTCTTCCTGGTGATGACATAACCAATCAGATGCCATTGCTTGGAGCGTGGGTGCATCCATGATGTCTTGCTGCTGGTAGGGAGGCGGAACAGAGTGTTGGTGACGGCAAGGTCGTTAGTAGCGCACATCTTGAGAAGCTGGAGGCCATCGCTGTTGCAATTGCCCAGTGCCATGTCTCCCAATGATCCCTTCCCAGGTATGGTGATCAATCCCCACTCTGACGTTGAAGTCCCCGAGTACGATTAGCTTCTCAGACGGTGGGTCTGCTGCGAAGAGAGTGTCTAGTTCTTCATAGAATTTGTCCTTGATGTCTGGGTTGGTCATCGTTGGGGCGTACGCGCTGATTAGTGTTGCACTCTTCTTGTTTCTAAGTGGAGGCTGGGGTGTCATCAGGCGATCGTTTATGCCCTCCGGGAGCTTGACAAGTTTCCGGGTGAGATGGGATCCGATGGCAAATCCCACGCCTGCCTCTCACCATTCAGTACTGCTGCGTCCACTCCAGAAGAATATATATCCTCCACCACATTCTGTAAGTTGGCCCTTGTCTGCTAGGCGTTTTCGCTGAGTGCTGCTATGTCGACCTTGCAGCGAGCAAGTTCTTCGGCGACCAGTGCAATTCTTCGTTCTGATCTGTCCGCCTTGGCGTTGTCCAGCAGAGTTCGCACGTTCCATGTGCCGAGGTTGAGCACGTTTGTTTTTGTTTTTATTTGTAGTTCGACCGCTGGGAGGGACACCCCGCCACCCGCGGATTGCTGGCCAGGGTAAGGTGAAGCAGGCAATGTTTAGGGCACCTTTTCTAGCCCCTTCCTCTTGCTATGGAGGTGAGCAGTGCGGTCCTAGAAAGGGCTGCTCAGACATCCAGGGGGATGCCGAACTTCACTTCTGCTTCGTCCAGTAGAGAGCGACCACATGCCCTGGGCCGCCTGTGTGCAGGCTCGTGACTGACAGCTCCCAGTGTGTCCACACCTGCTGCCTTCACCACTTGCCCATCGCAACAGGACTTGAGGTTGTGCTGTGGGGTTTGAAGTCATGACTTGCGCTTGACTTGGATTATAGTGAGGGGGAGTTGCGCATCGTCAGCCTCACTCTCTTGCTCCAGTCTATCTGTTTCCATTTGCAAGACGAAGTCGAGATGGCTGGAGATAGAGTGGGATGCAGTGGATGTCCGTGACGTCTTTTGTGTCTTGACACGCCCTGTAAGCTTCACAACGCGTTGCTGGAAATCGCCTTTCTGCCCGTTGAACCACAGTGGTTTCTTCTGCACAGTTCGCCGAATTCAGCTTCGCATACAAGGTAGACAAACCCTAGAGTTGAGGGTCGGTGTCTCGCCAACTTAACAGCTATGCTTGCGGTATGCTCGCAAAATAATGAGGGATAGTCCAGCTTCCTATACAAGTCCAAAGGACTTGCCCACTACCCACTGTCCGTCCAACGACAGTGACAAAGCAACTCTTTCCGAACACACACACACACACACACACACACACACACACACACACACACACACCGTGCTTATCGTACGCAGAAACTGCGTACTGACTACAGAGCCCCAGATTAATGTCATAAATTCAAGAGACTTGCCAAAAGGGTTTCTGGAATGTTTCGAGCATTTTGATTGGTTCTGATACGTTATGGTGCCCGATGTTTCCACAGTTCCATGCGTTTTGATTAGCTGTGGCACCCTCAACATTGGGAACGTTCGATGACACGCAATGAGTGTTGATTAGCTGTGGCACCTCAACATTCGGAACGTTCGATGAAACGCAATGAGTGTTGATTAGCTGTGGCACCTCAACATTGGGAACGTTCGATGACACGCAATGAGTGTTGCTTAGCTGTGGCACCTCAACATTCGGAACGTTCGATGAAACGCAATGAGTGTTGACTGGCTGTGAAGATGTACGGGTCCGATGCGAGAAAATCAGCGACTCCACACACCCAGCCATAGCTATGCGCTCAAAGGTCTGTTGGATGAATGATGCAATAAAAGGTAAACAAATATGCCTTGCGATTTTGAAATCAGAGATACTGGACAAACCTGTACCCTTTCGAAAGAAATATAAGACAGACAAGAACAAAGTCGTCTTCTTCAGATAAAAAAAAAAAAAGCATGCTGAATAAGGTACGCTGGTATCATGAAGATCTATACTACTTTCGTGATGTATCTGACACCCATTTCTGATCACGTTCCCGATGCTTCGGTGTCAACACGCTAGGAGAATGTAGATGGAGGGGGGATGACCTGACAGAAAGCAACCGCAGCATTGAAACATAGGAACCACTGTCAGACCACAGATCGTGAAGGATGAACTGTAGAGCTCTATAAAATTTTCTGTTTTTACATTGGTACCCTGCTTTTCCGCTCCATTAATAAAGTGTTCTGATAGGCTGTTGACGCCCTTGTTTATTGGAGATATCATCAGAACATCTCACATTTACCATCCTTTTATAACTCTTCGTCTTCACTAGTGTGCATAAAGACCTATCAACGTACATTGAATCTCATCCATTCTACGTATGTGCAGCTGTACCTACGATGGCGGAAACATTTCCACAGTGGAGGGGAGAACACAAGTGATGGGATGGAACCAGAGAACAGTAAGAAAGAGAAAACAAGGGAGAGGAGAGCAGAAGGAAGATGGATGTAAGGGTCGGACCTTGGCTCAGCAGAAGGAAAAAAAACAGTGAAAAGGGCAGGAAGAAAGAAACACAGAGCATTTTATTTTTGATGAAACAGTCTTCGGAAAACAGGTACAAATTAAAAAAACAAACAAAAACAAAAGCAGAGTAAGACAGCCTGCAGGAAGAAGAGGACATTAAACCAATGAAGGAAGAAGAGCAGATCACTAAAACTCAAAGTAAGAAAAACAATAGATGAAGACATAAAAGCAAGGTGAGGAAAGAAGAGAGCAGATCACTAAAAATCAAAGTAAGAAAACATCGACGAAGACATCAAAAGCAAGATGAATGATATCGTATGAAATTACCATATCAAAAACAAAAACAACAAACAAACAAACAAACACAAACTGATCCAATATCTATTGAAATATTATCTTCACCTCAAAGCTGTATGACCGAGTTGTCAGTTGCATGCAAGCTTGACTGTGTTCTTCAACTGTGAGCTGAATTTATTTGCCTGTTCACAGAAAGAAATGACATAATACTTTCTTCACAAAGGAGGGTACAGAAGCAATCAGAGGAAGTGAGGTGTGTGTGTGTGTGAGTGTGTGTGTGTGTGTGTGTGTGTGTGTGTGTGTGTGTGTGTGTGTGTGTGTGTGTGTGTGTGTGTGTGCGTGCGTGCGTGCGTGTGTGTGTGAGGGGGCAGAGGAAAACAGATGAGGTCAGAGCAACTCAGTTGAGGGGAGACAAGCAAGAGTAGCAGTGAAGAGCAAGGGGACCAGAGCCACTGATAGTAGCAGGACAGAACGCAGTCTGTTGTATGATGACGTAATAGGGCATAGTGTGCTCTGTGATGACGTGATAAGACGCAGTCTGTTTATGATGACGTAATAGGATGCAGTGTGTTGTATGATGACGTAATAAGATGTATTCCACTTTAACGATAAGGTAGTTGAACTGGAGTCTATTTGTTTTATCATGACGTAAAAGGACGCAGTTTGTTGATGACGTAATAGGACGCAATCTATTGTATGATGATGTAATAGGCACAGTCTGTTGTATGATGACATAGTAGGACGCAGTCTGTTGTACAATGACGTTTATAGAACGCAGTCTGTTGTATGATTACGAAGTAGGACTCGGTCTGTTGTAGGGTGATGTAATAGGACGCAGTCTGTTGTCCGATGACGTTCATAAAACTGTGCACTTACAGACAGTGTTGCTTCCTGTAGAATAAATGAAGACAAAGAAAAAAGTGTTGGTGATGGTTTACCCGATCTGTCTATTGCACCGCTAGGCTTGTTTTCTGTGCAGTGCTTACCACAGGTCGCAACATCAGCAAGGGACCCACAACTGGATCTCTGAATATCAGTGACTCTTGTCCAGGGGTAGACTATCTTATGAAACAAAACAACCCGAATACAACATTTCTGAGCAGAAATCTCTCTGATTGTGACAACGGGTTGCTGACACAGTTACAGCAGACCTGGGAGTGGTGTACGGGGCTGTGTGGGGGATCCAGCCATTTCTGTAACCTGCACATAAGGGTGACACAGAGTATGTATGTGCGTGCTCGCCTTCAACACCTGGCTTTCGGGAACTGCAGCGACAGGAATGTGAGGGGGATTGAAATGAGGCTCGAGCAATCATGGCTTTCTGAAGCTCATGTAGGATGTGGGGGTCAGGGTCTTCAAAATCTGTTATTTCAGTCAGACGAGGATTCAATGTGGATATCCATGACGAACAAACCGATAGTTACGATCAGTTTTCAAGCAATGGAGCACAACAATGCATTCCTACAGTGTATCAATGAATATTCCAGATATGTAGTTGTACCAATAATGAGTATCAAAGTTTCCTTCAGCAAAGAACTGATACTACTACATTCTCAATGTGTTGTCATGGTAAAGTGTTCTGCAGACCTTTAGACTTGGGTCTTGTCATCCTTATGGTGTGACATACCGGAAACATAACACATCCCAAGAACACACTGCTTTTGTGTGTGGTGAGTGTTTCACACAAGCGTGCTTGTTTCTTGCTTCCTATTTCAGGATGCACTCCACCTCCATGCCAATCTGTTTCAAAATGGTCTTCTCTACTTTTCTGTGTCTCTGGCCATCCTTATACTCTGCCCAGTGGGTTGCTCAACTGCTCTGTGACTAATTACTCCACATTTCATCCCTTCCTGCAGTGCAATCTGAAGACAGAGTGTGTGAAGATGGACGGGATGAAACCGAACACTGTCCCTTCAGCAGTCCTGGCTGTCAGGGGATGGTGGCTTCAACAAACAAATGTTTCAAACTTGTCCTGGAAAACCAATTTTTAGATCATGTATTTCTGTCCTATGAATGCAGAAAATCTGGCAAGGAAATCGGGTCTGTAAAAACGAGAAAAGAATTTGAAGACTCCCTAAGCATTTTCAGAAATTATTTTCGTTTCGAAGTAACTGTGGGTTACACTTCAGGTTGGTCCTTGGTACCTTTCATGTACAGTCACTTCCGTAAATGGTCTGACGATACTATGATCTACAATATGAAGCATTTCAGATTTGTAGATTTGTCGTTTCAAGGAGAAAATTGGAAGGGGTTTGGTCATCGATTGGCTTCAGAGTGACAGCACCGAATTTATTTTTGTCAAAGGGTGTGCTATGCGAACTACAAACCTCCAGTGTGGTTCCTCCCCAAGCTGTATGGACCCAGTCACAGTCCACCCCGTCCTCTTTCACACACACAAGGCAGAGTTTGTTGCTTTGTTCAGCCAGTGCTATCATCCATACTTTCATGTACTGTGACCCTGGCAGTCACTGTGGGAACTCC
Source organism: Conus betulinus (assembly GCA_016801955.1). Classification (NCBI taxonomy): domain Eukaryota; kingdom Metazoa; phylum Mollusca; class Gastropoda; order Neogastropoda; family Conidae; genus Conus; species Conus betulinus. The sequence continues at coordinate 21,183 of JADBJO010016020.1, read as the reverse complement.
TATCACCCTCAAAGTCTGGCAGTTCTGAATGCCAGTGCTGAGCAGGACGAGATGTTGCCATCTGCTGAGAGAGATGTGAAATGTGCACATGTCATGTTCACTTGTTGTAATGATGATGTCACGTTACTGCATTACACATTAGTGTGTGACGTCAGACAGGACTGTCCAGACAATAGTGATGATTCATTTTGTCATCTCCCTTCTTGTCAGGGCTTTGGGTGTTCTAATGGTCAGTGTGTGTTACACAGTCAGCGTTGTAATGAGCACTTTGATTGTGTGGATGATTCTGATGAGATCGTTTGCCAGCAACAAGGTTGGACTCCGTGTACATACTGCATTCAGTTCAGAGATACGAAGATGAAGCAGCGATTTGACATTGACTTGGATGGTACTGGTTACTTTACACAACAGGTGATGGACACTGAAGAACCTTGTCCTGTCACTCATTATCGCTGTACATCGGAGTGGCTGTACTGTCTTCCTGTCTACACTCGATGTAATGGATTCTCTGACTGTGTTCATGGAGAGGACGAACAGGACTGTGACAAAGTTCAATGCACTGGATTGTTCAAGTGTCGAGCATCTACAACCTGTCTCCACAGAGTTCACCTGTGTGATGGCTGGGCCCAGTGTCCACAACGAGATGATGAACTGATGTGTGATACATCTTGTCCTGAAGGTTGTCTGTGTCAAGGTCACCTTTTTATTTGCAGAAACATGTTTCCTGCTGATCTCTTTTCACAGATCGGATATGTGGACGCCACAGGATCAGGGATGTCACCTGATGATTTTAATACAAATGTCTATCTCATTCATCTTACTCTGTCTCATTGTCATATTTCTAACACATCAAGCATAAAACTTCTCAACTTACAACACATTAGTCTCACTAACAACTGTCTAAAATATCTTGATACATCTAATTTTCTTAAACTGCAAAATTTGAAAACCCTCCTGCTGGGAAAAAATCCCATTAGGTCAAACACAATAAACAGATTGACAAAACGTATTCATTACTCACTATTATATATTGATATATCAGAAACAAATCTTCACGTACTAGATTGTGAATTGTCCGTTTTCTTTCCTCGTGTAATTCATTTGAATCTCTCCTCTTCCGCTATTAGAAAGATTGGATCTATGGGTTTTAAAAACACACCAACTTCGTGAAATAGACATTAGA
>JADBJO010016020.1:5000-12500 GCA_016801955.1 Conus betulinus | reverse complement strand
GTCGCCCTCCACCTGACACTGTACATCGACACCTGGCACACACAATAATAACTGTCTGTCACCCTCCACCTGACACTGTACAACGACACCTGGCACACACAATAAACTGTCGCCCTCCACCTGACACTGTACAACGACACCTGGCACACACAATAAACTGTCGCCCTCCACCTGACACTGTACAACGACACCTGGCACACACAATAAACTGTCGCCCTCCACCTGACACTGTACAACACCTGGCACACACAATAAACTGTCACCCCCCCCCCTGACACTGTACAACAACACCACCTGGCACACACAATAAACTGTCACCCTCCACCTGACACTGTGCCACACCTGGCACACACAATAAACTGTCCTCCCCTGACCTGACACTGTACACACCTGGCACACACAATAAACTGTCACACACCCGCCCCACCTGACACTGTACAACACCTGGCACACACAATAAACTGTCGCCCTCCACCTGACACTGTACCCCTCCCCTGACACCTGGCACACACACAATAAACTGTCACCCTCCACCTGACACTGTACAACGACACCTGGCACACACAATAAACTGTCACCCTCCACCTGACACTGTACAACGACACCTGGCACACACAATAAACTGTCGCCTCCACCTGACACTGTACCACACACCTGGCACACACAATAAACTGTCGCCCTCCACCTGACACTGTACAACTGTACACCTGGCACACACACAATAAACTGTCACCCTCCACCTGACACTGTACAACACCTGGCACACACAATAAACTGTCACCCTCCACCTGACACTGTACACGACACCTGGCACACACAATAAACTGTCACCCTCCACCTGACACTGTGCCACACCTGGCACACACAATAAACTGTCACCCTCCACCTGACACTGTACACACCCTGGCACACACAATAAACTGTCGCCCTCCACCTGACACTGTACAACGACACTGGCACACACACAAACTGTCACCCTCCACCTGACACTGTACACACACCTGGCACACACATAAACTGTCGCCCTCCACCTGACACTGTACACACACACCTGGCACACACAATAACTGTCACCCTCCCACCTGACACTGTACAACGACACCTGGCACACACAATAAACTGTCGCCCTCCACCTGACACTGTACACGACACCTGGCACACAATAAACTGTCGCCCTCCACCTGACACTGTACAACGACACCTGGCACACACAATAACTGTCGCCCTCCACCTGACACTGTACAACGACACCTGGCACACACAATAAACTGTCACCCTCCACCTGACACTGTACAACACACCTGGCACACACAATAAACTGTCGCCCTCCACCTGACACTGTACAAACGACACCTGGCACACACAATAAACTGTCGCCCTCCACCTGATACTGTACCACACCTGGCACACACAATAAACTGTCACCCTCCACCTGACACTGTACAACCCTCACCTGGCACACACACAAAACTGTCGCCCTCCACCTGACACTGTACCACACCCACCTGGCACACACAATAAACTGTCGCCCTCCACCTGACACTGTACAACACCTGGCACACACAATAAACTGTCGCCCTCCACCTGACACTGTACCACGACACCTGGCACACACAATAAACTGTCACCCTCCACCTGACACTGTACAACACCTGGCACACACAATAAACTGTCACCCTCCACCTGACACTGTACCACAACACCTGGCACACACAATAAACTGTCGCCCTCCACCTGACACTGTACAACACCTGGCACACACAACTAGTGCTACCAGCATGCTCCAAGCCACTCGCCTCCAACACACACAATCATAAACACACATCTAGCAAACTTGGGTCTTTGACACAGAGAGAGAGAGAGAGAGAGAGAGAGAGAGAGAGAGAGAGAGAGAGAGAGAGAGAGAGAGATTGAAATTAACAGTTTGTGGGATGAGAAAAAATCACCTTTTCGGAATATTCAAAAGATTCGACATCGTCCTTATGGTCCTGCCTCTTCTTGGTGTTGCCGGATCATCTGCACACACACCAAGGTAGAACGTCTCCCATGATGTGCGTCAAGATAAAACGTCTCCCATGATGTGCGTCAAGATAAAACGTCTCCCATGATGTGTGTAACAGCAAAAAACGTCGCCCATGATGTGTGTCAAAATAAAAACCTCTCCCATGATGTGTGTCAAAATAAAACGTCTCCCATGAAGCGTGTCAAGATAAAAAGAATTATCACGAAAAAATGTTAGTGTACGGGGAATTGTGTCTGTGCGAAATGTGTGCTGGGAGGGAGAGTTGTGTGGGGTGGAGGGGGCTGTGCACTTTCACTTTGTTGACTTTTCTTTCACAAGTCACACTTTTTCCTAATGGTAACACATATATTAAGTTTCTACTACTCCACCCTGCCAGCAGCCTATGGATGTATATATTCTAATCACACACACACACACACACACACACACACACACACACACACGTACGTGCGTGCGTGGATTATGCTGGAAATTGGAAACAGGGATTTGTGCGAGAATAGTGAGTACAGATTTGTGGGCAGGGAACTTGTGAGCAGCGAGTCGTGAGCCACGAATTGTGAGTGGGGTTTCTTCATGGGAAATTATGAGCAGGATTCATCTGCAGGAAGTTGTGAGCCATGATTTCTGTTTGGGAATTTGTGCATGTAGGAACTGGCTGAAATTTGTGTGTGTGTGTGTGTGTGTGTGTGTGTGTGAAATTGTGAGGGAAAATTGGGAGTAAATACCTGTGTGCGGGACATTAGGAGCCGAGATTTGTGACCTGAAAAATATGAGCAATTCTGTTCCCAGGAAATTGTACGTGGTATTGTGTGTGTGTGTGTGTGTGTGTGTGTGTGTGTGTGTGTGTGTGTGTGTGTGTGTGTGTGTGTGTGTGTGTGTGTGTGTGTGTGTGTGTGTGTGTGTGTGTGTGTGTGTGTGTGTGTGTGTGTGTGTGTGTCGTTTAGAGAAAAGAAAAGTGTGACTAGGAGCTTGCAATTTTTTTGGACACCCTAGAGATGTGGCCCTTGCTTCCTTAAAGGCTAAGGGACTACATCAGTAAATTAGGTTCCACAAATGGAAATTATGTTTTAGATATTGGTATAAGGGATGTTTTCCTTAATCCCTCCCTCCCTCCCTCATCCATTCATACCCTCTGCCTGATTTTCTCCCATACCACATAGCTCACTGCCCATTTCAGGGCATGTCCTGCAGTGGGATCATATCCCTCTCCCCATCCACATAGCTCACTGCCCATTTCACTGGAGCATGTCCTGTGCCTCCGATTCCTTCTCCCATACCACATAGCTCACTGCCCATTTCACTGGAGCATGTCCTGCAGTGGATCATACTGCCTGTTCCTCTCTGTTCTTTGTCTAGCTTTTCATTGTCTATAATAGAGAAAAAAGATTTCCGAAACGACCAGACCAAAACGAAAATACCACTATCTTCCTGCTTTCCATCTTAAAACAACACTTTTCCCAAACACCATTCCAATGCCCTCCCAAAGGCAAAGAAGAAAAAAAAAAAACTTCTTGGAAAGAAATAACCGAGTAACAACTGATTTCAAAAAACTCAAACTTCTTCTCAGCTGCTACCATGAATATGAATAAAAAAAAATCCAACTGGTACAGGCCTTCACTATCTACATGCACATACAAACTGTCCCAGTGTTTACCACTAGGATGGTGAACGGGAAAAAAAAAAAAACAAAACAAAAAATAAAGGCAGGACCGTTGCCCCACGCCGACGAGGACGGGACAACCCGGACCTGTTCAAACCGGACCCCAACACCGAGGACCCAAAGAGCAGCAATGCTGGCTGACAGCTCCAAATGGTGGAGACCGTGCTCTCCGATCCACGAACGACTCAGGAGTGAACAGTCCATTGCCCACACATCCTCTGCCAGCACCAGAGCGCGATAAACAGTTGTGGCAATGCTTTGAAATGCTGACACATCCCACAAGTTCCGCGTGCCACAACAGGCGACACGCCCCACTGAGGACAGGCTGGGGGATGGAAGGGGAGGTCAAGATTGCACGGGACAGCTCGTCTGACTTCTGCCCTGGTTAAACCACCATGAGAAGCGGAGAAGTAGGAAGCCAGCCGTGACCCCAGTCAATGCGAAGTCGTCAAAAAGCCACAGACTGGTGGAAACATTCTGTCGCATCATTTATCACAGAGGCATGCAAAGTTAGACACAAAAAGCACAAATGAGGATAATTTTGGAAGGGAATGTGGAGTTCTTTTACAGTACTCAGGTGGTTTGACATATTTCAAAATAATTTCATTTGTTTACATGTTTTATCAGACTTCAAAACGTATGTTTTAGATATGCCATTTAGTACTGATGTGGGTTGGTTTGTCAATAGACAATATCGTTTCTCTCAGATAAGTGGGTATGACTCGTGTTACTGAGAACATATCTTTTTACTTTTCTTTTTTTCCCCTGAATGTGTCATACACATTGTATTTACTTTCTTGTGGTTTTGTACCCCCATTGGCCCTGTTCACTTTGTCACCACATCTTTGACAACATTAATGCCATCAGAAAGAATCGGCGTCAAGTACCTGGTAGCATGCAAAGTGAAATAGAAAATGTTACACGCTGATATAAGTTCAGCTGACAAAGTTCATCTTTAAACACCATTTAAAAAACCTCCCAGAATACATCATTTGACTGTTAACAAAACACACGTTCATTAGCTTCCTTTACACACCACCATTTTTTTTTTTTTTTCTTTTTCTTTTTTCGTTGCCCTTTGGTTTTACTTCTTTCATCTCGTTGCAGGGGAACCAAAGGAATTGTGTGTTCTCCTCTGGTTCTGAGACTCGATACGCTCTCGCTTTACAGCTAAAACAAATGCTTACTTCCTTAAACCTTACACATGTGCTCTAGAAAGTCATAAAACCCTTTCCACGAGACAATGAACTATGCTCAGGTCAGTCATCAAGGATGTACAAAAGGATGGATGGGTCAAGCAGAGGCCATGTACTTTAGAGCCTGCTGCTGCTCTGCAAGTGAGACATCACACACCATCCGCCTGTGCTACACAGACTGTTTTACAGTGATGCTGGGAACTGCAGCAAACTGAAGGACGTTCATAATATGTCCACTCCCGCCTCTCTGACAACAGCGTTCAGAGACTAAGCACCATCAGTTGACGGGAAGGGGAGGGGACAGGGGATATTCACCATGACTTAGAGTGGATGATTTTTCTTATCCTTAAACGTGCTTCTAGCAGCCCTCCTTTATTTCAGCAGTTGGCAGTCTAGTCCTGAACACCCAGACCCTTACTGAGCCAGTCAATTCTGATTCACGTCTACTCACGCCCTGTCATCTACATACAAAAGCACTTCAAGCAAGTGCACAGTAAAAGAAACAAAACAAAAAAAAACACAAAAAAAAAACGGGGGGGGGGGGGGGGGGGGGGGGGGGGGGAGGGGGGGGGGGATTCTCAAAGGTCTAGTTTGCGTTTTTTTTTTTTCTGTACAGAGATCCTATCCATGCCGGTTTTGACAATAAATAACAAAGGCAAAACTATTCACATTTCGTCATAAGCTATTGAACTTGTTTTTGCTCCTGAATAAACATGTACAGCCTTGAGGGAGTATGGGTTATGATGGAATCAAAAAACTATAGAAATGAAGACAGAACCTTCTTACCACCCATCCATGCATGATACAATCCCAATAGTATAAACTGGAATTAGTTCACAATATTATGCGCACGTAAAATGGTGAAAAAAAAAAGGTGAATGGTTAAACATACATACATTGTTACTTCCAAAAATTATTTCCACCACTTCCACTGTAGGAGTGAGAATAACTTGGGGAGGGGGGGGGGGTAGGGACTATGTGACATTTCTCACTGTAATTGTATCACTGTGCCTTAGAATAACATCCTGTCTACACACAGGAAATGGCTGTCACTGTAACACTGTGCCTTAGAATAACATCATGTCTACACACAGCAAATGGCAGACTACTGAACTAACCTTGATACAATGCAGTGATGGCTGAAATCAGGAGAAGAACCAGCAGTGGCTGAAGACAGTTCATGGTGGCTGAAGGCAGCTGTTGGTGCTTTACCCAAGACACAGAGCTGTGCAGTGGAGGGCACGAGCAGACTGGTTGTCTGGTGTGCAGAGCAAAAGCCTGGCTGTCCACTTGACAGATGTCGGGAGAAAAAGCCTGGCTGTCCACTTGACAGATGTCTGGAGGAAAAGCCTGGCTGTCCACTTGACAGATGTCTGGAGGAAAAGCCTGGCTGTCCACTTGACAGATGTCGGGAGGAAAAGCCTGGCTGTCGACTTGCGATCTTGTGCGGTGAAGAGAACTGGGTCTGTAGACTAAGGTGGCTGTCAGACGTGGAATGATGATGACCCTCTGAATGTTTATACCTTCAGCAGGACCGCGCATGCCCAACAGCGCTAACCAATCCCAACGTGGCAATTCAGCTTCCTGCAGACACCGTCCGTCCAATCACAGCGCAGCACTTCAGCAGTATGCTCACGAACATTGACGCTGTCCCAAACATTGGCTGCTCGCGCAGGGTCACACCACATCCACTCTATACTAACACACACACACACACACACGGCCCACTTTGGCGGAGATGTGCAAGGAGAGAGAGAGAGAGAGAGAGAGAGAGAGAGAGAGAGAGAGAGAGAGAGAGAGAGAGTAGGGGGCCCAATGACAATAGTGTTGATGCTGGGAGGCGGTGATGCAGTCTGTCTCACAGATGTGTGGGAAGAAAGGGGAAAGGAGGGAGGAGGGGGGGGGGGGGGGGTAGAGGTGAGGAGGTACGTTCTCTGTTTACATGTGCAAGTTAGTGATTTGTGGCAAGTTGTTTACCACACGCGCAATGCATATTTTGAGATAACCTTGTTTAAAACGCATCGAAACAAAATCTGTGCGTCAAATATGAAATATCTGTGGAACGCCTAACAAGTGGATAGATAACGTGAAAACGATTTAGGGCACCACTGGACTTTGAACAAATCGTCAACCTGATTTTAGGTCATATTCCATGTAATATGACTGGAGAGAGAGAGAGAGAGAGAGAGAGAGAGAGAGAGAGAGTATGCACATTGTTACGGATGATGTGGTAGAGCGTGTATTACTGTCTGACTCTCACTTTCAAAGTTTGGATGCATGCATCGATTATTTCCTACACACACCCACACCACACGAACATGGACGGCCACATGCAAACTAAGTTTTCTTTCTTTTATATGCTGTCTGAACCATCAGGACATCACAAACACATATCACCATCAATCACTGATATAAGCCAGCAGGCACACACAATGCACACCTCTACACAGCGTGCAGATCAACATTGCACATCACCTAAGGTATGTAACAAGCACAGGGAGCTTTAACTGTCGCTCTCAGCAACACAACATTCACAAAACCTGCCACAGTATTTTTTTTTTCTGGTACCGACCACGTTGACTCTGTCAGCAGTGTCCCAACACAACAAACACAGGTTCACA
>JADBJO010016019.1:30000-35000 GCA_016801955.1 Conus betulinus | reverse complement strand
AAACATACATGCTAAATGTCAGACAAAAGAAGCATGACATATGCTCACAATTTTGTTCAGGCCAGGAAAGGTCAGCGGGTAGGCTTTGTATTTTCTCATGAAGCTTTTTGTATGTATTGAAGTGGCCGTGATGAGTCCTGACAATATACATACTTGGCATAAATTGAAACGCCTTGGAACCCTGCTCTAGACATCGATCCCCAAAATGGAATATGGCAACGTTTCTACCCGTGAGATCAAAAAATGGCCACATTCATATAGCAGTCTTGCGAAAGGTGAATTTAAACCTGACTGAGAGAGGCAGAAACAAAGCATGGGTTGTATGCCATGGAAAAGGACACCAGTCCTCTCAGAGTATCTTCATGAGGTGCAAAAGTCACACGCCCACATGCATCTTCACACACACACATGCACGCATGCAGGCACACACACACACGCATGCACGTACGCACGCACCTACCTCAACTCATACACATACTCTCAATCATACATTGGCATATACATATAATCCACATTTGCATGCTGATAGTTACACACAGAGAGAAGTTCAGAATCCTTGATCAGTGAAATCCTTTCTAAACTGGCACCTTAACGTGCAACAGGAGCTGCGTGAAAGAATCGGCTGTGTCATCTTCCATTCGTCGCCGACTGCAAGGTGAAGGTCAGGCTGTGAAGCAGCTCCTCAGCTATGTGTGGACTCACTGGCACGATCAGCTGGACGTGAGTTGTGATGGCTTTTTATTTCAGCGGCTGTGTTACACCCTGTTGTCTGTTCTCTATGACTGAACGTGGTGTCAAATATGATTTTTGATTTGTTTTTTTTTTTTTTTTGGCTGTCTCATTGTCCATAATTGTTGTAATCCCATGTAAGTTTGTTTTTTTGCTGTCTCACTGTCCATAATTGTTGTAAACCCAAGCCAGTCATTCCAGCTCCCTACAACTCAGCCGCATCTGGATTCATTGTGTTGCAGCCTCATTACTGCAGTTCAAATGCAGCAGACTGTATCAGGTTGTCTCAGACAGCTCACCTGATGATATTCTGCATCTGCATTACACTAATGGCTTAGCAGTGCCTGGTTTGATCCAGCATATGCAAAACACCACACCTGCTGAGCCCTCTGCTTGACAATGGCAATTGCTTTGTCACAAACTCAGCGTACGACAGCGCCCACATCCTCCAAAGGGCGCTACGAGGCATGTGCAATAATAGTACCTCTGAGTTGGCCGACACAGAAGAGTTTGGGATGTTGTTTTTGTGTTTGTTGTATACATGTGCGTGAGTTGACATGAATGTATGTGTGTTTGTCTTCATATGTGCTAGCCCACAGTCACTCACGAAGAAGATGTAAATGTAAGCAATAGGAAAGCTTTACCTTGCTCTTCCGGCATCATGTGTGTTGTCAGAGCATTTGATACACCATGAAGGCTCAGTGATTCAAACTACATGGAATTGTTTGATGCTGCAGCCTTTCCTTGATAGAAAATCTGCATGTTATATACATAACACGATTGTGGCTGATGAAAAGATGCCAGCATCACACATTGAAAAGGTGGTGGTATCACCATGAAGAGGTTGCAGTCAAAATGTTTCCAAGGTTGAACTGCCTTGGTGCCAAACATGAAAACTGCCATTTTAGGTATTACTGTCACCCATTGGTGCTGTCAGGTAGTGTAAGTAGGTTTTCCAGCTCCAACCCTCCTAGAATGGAAGAAAAAAAAGAAGAGTAACTCTTGCCCTGTGATGAGACAATTTACCTGCCCATAATTCCAGTTGAATGCTGCTGACAGCACCTGGCTGCCCATCACACATGCAGATACAGAGCACAGAGAACAAACAAGGATATATCTTCCCTAATGCTGAGCCCCCTGGCCAAAAGGATTCCAAATTTCCCATATGCCCGCTGTATGCACACAGCAACGATGAGGAAAGAAAGAATACAACACAAAGTAACCTTCACTCACAAGTGGCATGGCCTTTTGGAAAAAAAAAAAGACTTTGCTCATATACACCATGCCTGACATGTGTACACCGACCAACAACTGAAGAAATGAACAAAGACAGAACAAATTTTATTCAAGACTGGCAAAGGCTTCTGATCGTGAGCATTGTAAAGACTGACACAGGCATCTGATCATGGACATTGTCAAGACTGGCATAGGCATCTGATCATGAACATTGTCAAGACTGGCATAGGCTTCTGATCGTGAACATTGTCAAGACTGGCATAGGCTTCTGATCATGGACATTGTCAAGACTGGCACAGGCTTCTGATCGTGAACATTGTCAAGACTGGCACAGGCTTCTGATCGTGAACATTGTCAAGACTGGCATAGGCTTCTGATCATGGACATTGTCAAGACTGGCACAGGCTTCTGATCGTGAACATTGTCAAGCAAAATGCACTGTACAGGTAACCTCAGTGTGATTGATATGAAAGGAAATGTTGAAATGAGGCAGGGAACAGTATGCAGAAAAAAACAAAGAAGGATACCTAGCTCTCATGCTGAGACAGCTACTCACCTGTAACTCCAAACAAATGCTGCTTGCGGCACCTAATCACCTTGCAAAGATGCAGACACAAAAACACGGAACAAAGGAGACACCACAATAAATTCTAAGATGAGATTTAAAACTAAAATAACACAAATATTTGTTATCTAAATGCAACCGTACGCTCACTCTGAGTTTAAATTATATGTATTTTTATAAAAACAAAAACGTAACAATAATCCATAGTTAAAAAAGCAATTAAACATCACCTCTGTTCAGAAAATCAATGGACAGGGGGATGAAACTTTGTTTCAATCTGACGCTTCTGCATTTCACCGATCGATATCTTCGTCCTGACTGAAGAAGGTCATACTGATTTGCAAGAACGTGGGTCTGGTCACACGCAATCTTCTTCGCTTTGCAAACAACACGGCACCTGTACAACTCACTCAGACTTTTTTTTTTTGTCTCCCACCAACAATTTTTCCTCCCGCGTTCAACAATTTCTCAAGCACATTTCTACTCTTCACAGTCAACCCACCATACCAACACACAAATGAGAAAGTTAAAACACATTCCAGGAAGCAAGAATAAAATGTCCGACGAATGAAATGATCGCAGCTTGCGAAGACAATGCAATCTGGTTTGACCTTTGTTGTGGACATGATCAACATGGGATTTAAAATTCAGCTTATTCTCTCTCTCTCTCTCTCTCTCTCTCTCTCTCTCTCTATATATATATATATATATATATATATATAGTGTGTGTGTGTGTGTGTGTGTGTGTGTGTGTGCAATGTTATGTTCGTGGTTTTTTTTTTTTTTTTTTTTTTGAGTGTAGTGGAACACCCAAAAATTGTTTGATGGCAATGATATGCACATTTACTATTAACGCTACATCTTCAACCCCCCTCCCCCCCCCCCCCCTTCTACTTCTGCTGCATAAATCAGAATGGTTCCATCTGAGTGTCAAAAAGCTTAGAGTGAAAAAAGATCAAATTACAAATTATATGCAATTTTCGTACTAAAAAAAAAAAAATTCAGCAACGCCCCATCCTACCTTCAAATCTACTCATGTCTTGAAAAGCAGTGTTCGTACTGAATTGTGTAGTAAAAACCAAGCTTAATGATTTGCATGTGTTTGTTATTGTTATTTCTTCGTTTCTATATGTCCATTTTTTGTCCATTTTTTCCCCTCTCATTCTAAGATTACCACCTTACGGGGAAAACTATGACATTAGTGTTATCTGGCTTTATTTCGAGAAATAATCTGTCTGCTTCTTTTCTTTCCGATTGCCCAGCAAAATCATATCATCTAATAAAGTAGGCTAATAAAAATAACGGTAAAGATTCCCTGAAGGATCTTACTCACTAACAAAAACAGGAGAAGGTAACTGGGTTGAAAATGAATCCGCGTTTTACGCCTTTCGGACAATTACAAAAAATCCAAATACGAATGTTCGTCTCTAACACATGTAGTGACGGAGTGGTAAACTCCTGGAAGTTCTTCACACAAGTATCCATCAATTCCACTGTTCTTTTACATGTGTCGTAAAAACAAGTCCATCAATAAAATCAAAGGTTTACCTGATTGTGACGAAAGCAATATACAGCATTTTTTTTTCGGGGGTGGGGGGGGATCAAACTTTTTTTTCTTAATCAATACAATCTATAGTCAAATGTACTAGCCCTTCTCTCATCCCACCTTGTTCCTCTCCCAGACGAAAGCAATATACAGCATTTTTTTTTTCGGGTGGGGGGGGATCAAACTTTTTTTCTTAATCAATAGAATCTATAGTCAAATGTACTAGCCCTTCTCTCATCCCACCTTGTTCCTCTCCCAGTTTTCATTCAAGATCTGCACATCGAGAGAATCGCCTATTCACAATACATGTGTACGCGCTGCTCACGGCAATTTCACGGCAAATATCAGGCAAGTTACCATCCTCTTTCTTGTTTCTTTGGATACAATGTAGATCTGCAACATTCTTTTTTTCTTGGAAATGAATTCCCTTGTTCAATTATCCGGTTGAAAAGCTCTCTACGAGAAATTCAATTTCTGTTTCGTTGGCATGTTTAACTATTTCACCAAGTATTGTACCAGTACCAGAAAATGTATTGGCTGCATTTTTTAAAATTTTGTGTTAATTCTAAATGCAACTTCTGCTTCAGAAAATAGGATGGTAGAAAAAATGGCTCATCAAATTGCCCACTGCTGTCTTGGTTGTTTTACTCTGGTGCTAGATCAGGTGTCATCCTATATCTTGTGAAATATATACGTACCACTGGTCGGACATAGAGAAATCGCTGTGCACAACATTTTTTTTTCTGTTCACAGATCTAATATATTTTTTCCAGAACATCTTAGGGTCACTCGTTGACCGTTTTCATTTAAACATCCTTTCATTGCCAACAACAGCTTTTCTTTTTCTTGGAAAATTAAAGCAGTTTGTGTTGTCTCCCATTCGCTGTTCTTCTTGCTCGAATCATGAAGGTGGTGGTATTCCCA
>JADBJO010016019.1:17500-27500 GCA_016801955.1 Conus betulinus | reverse complement strand
ATTTTAAGGGTCTGAAAGAAAGAAAGAAAGAAAACACCGCCCACAGATCTGCGACTGAGCGATTATTGTCCTGACACTGTAGGGGGCTTAGTAGGTGGCGTCCTGCTGATGTTGGATCAGAACAGGCACCACTGAACACGACGGAAGTGACTCATCAGCAGTGCAGCGTCTCCTCCAGTGGGTTGCCTCTTGACGACTTGACATGGTCAGGTCCCTGTGGATTGCCGCTACCGGGGCCGGAGGCGGGCCGGGCTGTGGCTGTGGCTGTAGACGAGGGGTCGGAATGAGTGCCGTGGGTAGAATGCCACTGAGGTGGCACAGAAGATAGGACAGGAAAACAACAACAACAACAACATTAAAGGGGCTCAGCCAGTGTGGCTACAAACACACTTCCCTCTCTATGTCTCTGTCTGTCTGTCTCTCTTTAATTTATTGTATATAAAGTACTCCTCCTCCACTTCGTGCTGCTGGCGATATGATTTGTAATTATATTAATAACAGACATAATGGTAGTGATGCTAATGATGGTAACAGTAACAATGAACTTCAATTTCGAACTGTCGAATGCAGCGTTGACATGCATACGGCGCTCTCTACCGATAAGTACCTGGCTGCGCCAGTCAGTAGCACCACACTCGTGTTCACCGCACCGCACAGGAGCGTGTTCACACCCCTCTCCCACCTCGTCCGCCTCTCTCGCGCTCTCTTCACCTCCTTGGCACGTCTCCCTGTCTCCCCCCCACGGCGCTTTCACAGCAATCTTGACCAGAGTCAACACCTGTGCCGTCAAAGGCGAAGTAGTGAACTTCACCTAAGTCTTATCAGCGACGAGAGGCTCTTAGTGACAAAGCGTGCCTGCGACAGGCCGTCAGAAGCCGTGGACAGTCTCTTCTCACAGGCTCAACTAGTAGTTGCCCACCAGTAGCGTCGCTCCCCCCCCCCCCCCCCCCCCCCCCCCCCCCCCCCCCCCCCCCCCCCCCCCCGGGGGGGCTGCACACCACAAAGTCATGCTCTGAGGGCCTTGCTTAAGGAGCCGAGTAATTATAGACAGGCACACTTAGCTTGTTTGGGGATTTCTTCCTTCCTTTTTTTTTTTTTTTTTAATTTTTTTTTGTGAATTGTGTCTGAAAGTTGATTCACATTCTTTTTGTTTCCTATGGCGATCAAAGTACACGTCAGGTGGTTCCGGACAAACAGATTAAAATGAAAGTAACTGGTTTGTTTGGGAACATCACCTGGCTCAAGGGCGAGTGCAAAGGCCTTGAATTTGACGTAAAACATGTGATACTTCATGTACAGAGTGGGAATAATTTCATAGGTAGAAATTACACACACACACACACACACGCACGCATGCACGCACCCACGCACGAACGCACACACACACGCGCGCGCGCGCACACACACACACACACACACACACACACACACACACACACACACACACACACACACACACAGGCGTGTGCGCGCACGATCACACGTACACTTTCATTGACTTAGGCTGTATTCAGCCGAGGATAATTTTCACATCAACATTGCTATAGACTGAATTTCTACTTAACTCACACTGGTGATAAATTGCCTATAACGGAAAGAAATCAAGTTTTGCCACATGTCACAAAAATCATATTTAATAATGTGGGGCAGGTCTGGACAAAAAATTCACAAAAAAATCATATCTGAAATAAGGGCACTCGTTATCACGGTAACAAAATGTACATACATAAGAGTAGTTCCAGGAAAATTTGGCAGCTGTCCATCCCATATGAATATTGATTTTTCAGAATAATTAATTTTTTGAGTCGTGTCTCAATTGCTGCACAACTAACTGTCAATGCAGTGGTTTTACTGTGCTCCAATTAGCCAGACACAAACTGCTTGAAGTATCAATGCAAGCAGATCATTGGGTATACAGTGGAACAACCTCTTTTATCGCATCTTCTTTTCATTTGGGGGAGATCCCAAGAACTTTTAGTGTTTGAAACAGACTTATCATCACAAAAAAATCACTGGTTTTTTTAGGGGGGGGGGGGGGGGGACTTCAAATTATAATTATACAAAAAAATGTGGTTACACCACACTCAATACACTCTTTCTAGTCTGTACTAATTATGACAATACTGTGTTTTAAAAACGTCACACACGCCTTGCCTTAAGGCTGTGATAGGCCAGTTGACATAGGCTAGAACACCAAGGCTACATCAAAATGTCGTTATGCTCAGGATAGTTATGCAGGGATTGTCTTCAGTTGTGACAAGCTCCTAGCATAACATTATCAGTATCCAGAATCCCTCGAAGTCGGAGTGTGGCTGCCCACGTGGCAGGGTAATCAAAAACGGTCACACACGTATTGTTCTCATCCCCAGCTGATGGATTTGTACCATAGTGGTCAAGTGCTTTGGCTGTTCGGATGATCCCTGGAGTCTTTTAGTCAGGGTACGACAACAACAACAAAAAAACGTCACATAAGAAATTAATGCGCCAAGGTCTTGTGTAAGAAGTCGAGTGTCTATAGACAGGCGCAATTAGAATGATTTGTGAATTTATATTGTGTCTAATACTTGATTTCCCTTCTTTTCTTTCCTATGCCCATCAAGGTATACGCCAGATGGCTCCAGACATATTAAACTGAAACGAATGGGACTAGTTGGGGAAAACCATCTAGATAAAGTCACGGGTGAGCGTGATGGCCTGGAATGTGAGGTAAGGTAAGTGATAGCTAATGCACTTCTAAATATTGTGAACTATTTCATCGGCAAAAGTCCCTAAAAGAAGTGACATGTTGTTGTTTTTGTTGTTGTTGTCATACCCTGGCTAAAATACTCCAGGGATCATCCGAACAGCCGAAACACTTGAACACTTTGGAACATATGCATCAGCTAAGGATGAGAACATTACGTATGTGACCGTTTTTGATGACCCCGCCACGTGGGCAGCCACACTCCGACTTCGAGGGATTTTGGAGGCTGATAATGTTACGCTAGGAGCTTGTCACAACTGAAGACAATCCCCTCATAGCTATGCAGAGCATAACAACATTTTGATGTCGCCTTGGTCTGACAATTGGTATGACACAGCCTTAAGCCAAGGCTTAGAAGTGACATAATTTGGGGGGGGGGGGGGGTAATTTGATCTGTTATCAATGTAATATCAATATTGGCTCAATTTTTTGCTACCCTTCAAAACGCTTACAGGCATCATATAGCGGAGTGCAAACTCCTTATTGAGGCGTGTGACCATGTGGGAGCTCCAACTGCACTGCAAAGATCGTCCACGCTCTTTTAAGCCACACTGAAGTTGACTCTATCGCTCCCCAGTACACCCCCAAAGGCAAATCCCTGCACAAAAGAAGTGCAAAGGAGGGGGATTTGGTGGTGTGTAGGTGACGGGGTGGTGGGGGGGGGTGGGGTGGGGAGGTGTCGCCATCCGTAATGCGGACGGCAAGGCACACGACAAAACCGGTGTAACAGGCCGAACTCTATACCCCCTGGCTAATTTATACCCCGGCTACTTTATTGTAGGACATTTATTTTATTGAAGGAAATTGAGTGAACGATATGGAACGATATTGACTGGATGACACGGGACACGACTGAATGAAGCGCCAGCTGGCAGCTCTTCAGTCGGCACTACCCAGGTAGGCAGCCCCTTGTGTAAACGAGTGTGGGTTGTAAAGCACTTAGAGCTTGGTCTCTTGCCAAGAATAGGCGCTATATAAGTATAAGTATTCATTAAGAGAAGAGAGCTCTTTAGCTGGGAAAAAAAAACCCCCCCCAAAAAAAAAACCCCAAAAAAAACCTGACACCCCTCCCTCATTTTGAACACATCTGTTTGTGTTTGACATTACTGTGGATAATTGGCTGATATGTTGCTGCCCTACACTTAGTGTATTAATGTCTTACACAATTTGTAAAGCAATTATCGCCCCTGTCTTCTTCAAGTGGTGTGTGATGTCATCCACCAGCTTCATGTGGGTGGCAACATTATCATTTCTAGTAAAACAGGCTTAGTCTTTATTTACGATTTATTTTCTTTAATTGAATCTCTGGAGTCTAATTACTGGTACCAATGTTACGATGCTGATATCAGTATTAGTAAAGGTAACTGGTCTATGATTGTGTAGGTCGCCTCTGTCAATATTCCTCATTTATGCCTCGCCTAATTGTGTCTTCTTGGACTGAGAATCAGACCAAGTCACCTTGCCAACCTTCAGTTACTGCTTTAAACAAGAGTTTCTTAATTTTGTCCAAAGTTGTCAATAAAATAAATGGTTGAACCATGATTTCGTGTAGCGTGTGTGTGTGTGTGTGTGTGTGTGTGTGTGTGTGTGTGTGTGTGTGTGCGCGCGCGCGCGCGCGCGCGCGCGTGTGTGTGTGTGTGTGTGTGAGAGCGCGCTCGCGCGTGGGCATGTGTTTGCACACGTATGTGTGTGTGTGTGTGTGTGTGTGTGTGTGTGTGTGTGTGTGTGTGTGTGTGTGTGTGTGTGTGTGTTTTTACGCGCTCATGCAATGTTAAGGTACTTTTCCCCCCCGTTTGTATTCTCTCCTTTCTCTTTTACTCTATATCTCCTTGCTCAACGCTCTCTTTTCCTGTCTTGTTTTTCTTCTTTCTTTCTGTCTTATTTTCATTTTTTTCTTTTGCCCTCACCCTCATCTCCATTTTTCTTTTTCTTTTCACATTACCTACGAAATTATTTAAAGCAGAAGTTGGTCAAAAATAATCAAGGTATATCAGAGAAAACTGAGATCTCCAGAACAAATCTTTAATAAATGTCAGCGAACCGCCCAGAGAAACGTGGACAAACGAGTCACAAGACAAACCACAACGCGTTTCGACCTCTTAGGTCTTCTTCAGGTGCAACAAAAATGAAACAAAAATAGCGAAAATGCACTTAGCTTTGATCGCTTCTGTGTTCAGCGCAAGGAAGAAGGCGTTGAATGAAGTGCATTTTCGTTATTTGTTTCATTTTTGTTCATCTATTGTACATCGACCTTTGCGAAATCCCACTTGATTCACTGGGATTATACTTTCTTTTTCACAAAAATAGAAAAGACATCTTTGGATAATCTTTTCTAACAACGTTACTGCTATTGGCCTGTAGCCACCAATGTCTGACCTGGGCTTACCTTGTTTTGGAATTGGGACTACAACAGATCTCTTCCAGATACTAGGGAAAGTTTCATTAAACCAACATTTTTTGGTATAATGAATGCAGTAATCATTTCCAACGTGAAGCAAGTGGTATAACAGTTGACAGGATATACCATCTAGGCCAGCAGCACTTGAATTTGAAGAAAAAGATTCTAACGTCTCACAAAAATTCATCGTATGTAATAGGAGCGTTTAAATAATGGAAATGATTTGGTGTGAATCCTGATAGATAGTTCGTTTTTCTTCCTCCTTCTAAAACACCTGATAGATGGACTGAGACTAGACAGCACGTTATTTCATGAAAATATTTTGACGAATGTCCCAGCTTTCTCCAGTGAGGATGGAAGAGCATTATTATCTAACTTAACTGGGTACTGTTGCAAGCAATAACCATTTTTCAATTTGTTAACCATTTTCCAAACCTTATGGATATCTTTTGATTCCTATATTTTGGATCTACAAACTTCTGAGAAATGTATTCTTTTCGCTCGGGCAACGACCCTGTTACTGTTATTTTTGGCATGTTTCCCCATCGCTAGGAAATTTTCATCTGTTCTCACTTTCAGCCAAGCTTTATAAGCTTCTTTTTTTTTAAGAGCTACAGCTATCGCACAATCTAAATTCCACCATGAATTACCAACATATTTCCACTGTTGGGCATCTTTACAAATAGGTATAGATTTTCTGGCAGCGTGTAAGACATGTCGACAAAACACTGTATGATATGCATCTATACCTTCATTTTCAATACTACGGAAATGTGTATTGGACAAGATCGATTCATACAGGGACTAATTTGCATTTTTATATGAAAACTTTGGAATACTATCTTCATTTCTATTTCTTCATTTTCAGTATGTTCCTTTAACTGTATGATAACTGGGAAATGATCGCTGCCCAAAGTATCATCCCAGTTGACCATACCGAGTTTACTGCCAATTCCGGAGAATTTAAAGATAAACCAATAGATATAGTATATGAGTGGAAATGTCTGGCAGTCTGGTAATACTACCACCGTTTAATAAAACCAATTTGGAGTCAACAATATTTTCAACTAAACGGTTGCAAGTTATAGTGGTGCAACCATATTCCCAAAATGGAGCATGCGCATTGAAATCTCCCAGTAATATCCATTTGTTGTTTTGACAAAGGAAGGTTTTTTTTTTATCCAGTCTGTATTATCTGCCTTTGGGCCACTGGGATTGTAAGCAGAAATGATGTTTAGATTTGTCTGCTTGTTCAGTTTTACAGTAACCTCTGTTGCGAAAACTTCAGCACTAGTAGGAGTAGGGGGTTCAGAGGACAATAATTTAGATCCCTTTTCACATAAATGGCATTTTGAATCTTTTTACCATCATTCCTATTGTTATATAAAGATGGATAATAAAAATTGCGTATTTTCGGTAGCTTATGAACATCTACATTTAGTGATTGTAATACTAGCAATGAGTAATTATGTTGATATATATGATTTTCAAAGTGGAAGAGATTTGTTGATATTGACCGACAGTTCCATTGAATAAAATAAAATTATCATTGGAAGTTTTCAGTTAACAGAGTCAAATGGCAAGGTGAAGTTGACGAGTCACCAAGGGACGAATTGCCAGCTGTAAGAGTCCCATGTGTCCCCTGCACGAGGATGGAAATGCCACGGACCAGGAGCTCCGACACGACCAGTAGGAGGTGGGGGGAATGGCTCGTGGTTCCAGGCACCTCTCTCGCGTGTCTGATTCTGGCGATGTCTCCGGCGTTTCTCTGCCAAAAGAGACGATGGACATGCCGCCCCTGATTTCTGGCGTGGATGCTGGTACCTCTGTCAGACGGGTGGATGGCATCCCTCATGAGCCAGTTGTTGAGAGGATCAAGGTTCTCATGAGGGAGAAGAGATGTCTGATGACGAGGAAATTCGGAAAACAGCAAAAAGCGTTGAATAGTTGTCGTCTCCCCTCCAGATCTGATCTTTGACTGGCGTTGCTTTGCTTACCACGACGACTTTTTTCGGAGATTGCTGTTTGATTTTGTTGACAACACTAATCATCTTTTCTTTTTGCTGTAACTCCAGGGTCAGTACTTTTTCAGATCATTTATTCCAGTATGCCGTATCACACAATCAACCGGAACTTCTGAACCAATGTTTTTGAGTTCTTTTTCACAATCTTGAAAGCTCTTTTGGAGACAGTTTAAGTCCGTAGGCCTCTCTCAGGCGCCTAGCGTTGACTCTTAACATAACAGAGTCGTGCAAAAAAAAAAAAAAAAGAACATTGGGAAGAGAGTCAGAATGTACCTTTTTGGCGTCCTCGGACTTGATGCCAATAGAGCTGACGTCAGCCAACCGTTCCTTTTTTCTTTGCTTCAGCTGGTTTTTCTTCTTCTAAGATTGTATTCTTTGCAATATTCACACTCTTTTAATTCAATGTATTTCAGGGAAAGAAAAAAAAAGGAGGTGGGGGGGGGGGGGGGTGCTGTAAGATGGTCTGGAGGATATAAACTGGTCAAAGCTAAAGTACACCCCAGGTATAAAAGTAGCCAAGACCAGTTATTGTCCATGGTATACTCTGGCGTAGGGTAGTTTGTACGGAGGCGCATATGATTATTCTGCATTTAGGCCATTTTATACGGGAGGGCCTATTCTGAACGGGGTAGAGTCTAGGCCTGCTACACCGGCGCAGAAAGAAGCGGACGGTCAGTGGAGCTGTACAGCAACGATCGCCAGAGATGGCCAGGACTAACCGGCGCCGGCGCCGGGAGAACAAAGGGATGTGACAAACAGCGTGGGTGAGGGTAGGTGGAGAGTGCATGGTGGAGGGGGCGGAGGGGTGGGGGGTGGGGGGGGAAGAGAATGTATGGGAGTAAGGGGAGGGGGGGGGATGGGAGAGGATGTAGGTTGGGGAGGTGGGGGGGGGGGGGGAGGAGGGGGAAGGGATGTGGGAGAAGACGTTTCACTTCGCTTTTCCCACCAGAACGACAGCACTTGAGTGGTGGGGAGACAAGGGTGTGTGTGTGTGTGTGTGTGTGTGTGCGTGTGTGGAGGGGGGGGGGGGAGGGAGTGGGTGAGGGGATAAGTTAGGTCAGAAAGGGAATCCACCAGAACGACAAGACGTGCTGACTGGCTGGGAGAGGAAAGGGGAGAAGGGGGCGAGGAGGTTATGAATAGAATCAAGCCACCAGAACGACAACATGAATAGACTCATCAAGAAGGAAGGGCGGGAGGGAGGGAGGCAAAGGAGTAGATAGCCCCCCCTCTCCCCCCGGCCTCTACGAACTAAGCGAGTTCGTAGAAGGGGGGGGGGGGTGGTGGTGGTTAGGGGGATGGGAGGAGGTGAGGTAGGGGAGTGGGGGTGGGGGGGGAGGGAGATCATCTCAAGCTGCACCTGGACCTGTGGAACGACAGAACGCGAGGACTGATGTATGGGAACATACTCGTTTCGAAAGGCAATGTTTACTGTTCCAGTACTGATCTACTCCACACGCCATGAAGAAATTTTCTTTAAGAAAACTGTGATGATTACCGATCATACTGAAGTAAAAAGCTTATCATCACATGAAAACATTTACTTTCACTTAGCGGAAAACAATCACACGATAATTGCACTTTAGCTTATCATCACATGAAAACATTTACTTCCACTTAGCGGAAAACAATCACACGATAATTGCACTTAGCTGTAAAGGATGCTGACATGTGGGGGACTTAGGGACATTCTTTGCAAACGCTGCATGAAAAGACTGTAAGTGTAAGGGGGGGGGGGGGGGGGGGGGGGGGGGGGGGGGGGGGGGCGTGTTCGGATCTCTTCTTTAAAAAATAAAAAGAAGAAGAGGAACAAAAAGAAAGAAAGAAACCAGCAAAGAAAAAAAGGGAAATCGGTTGCGTTTGTAAAAGTTCTGACTGGTGCGGGCGGGACAGGTGCTGACAATAATCTTGGATTAGTCTCAGACAGATCAGTCCCGTGGGGATTGGTACCTATAACGCTGATCATCTTCAGTATGATTTACTCTGTATCTTTATACAGGAAAACAATAACTACAACGCTGATCATCTTCAGTATGATTTAGTCTGTATCTGTATACAGGAAAACAATAATTGTAACGCTGATCATCTTCAGTATGATTTAGTCTGTATCTGTATACAGGTAAACAATAACTATAACGCTGATCATCTTCAGTTTGATTTACTCTGTGTCTGTATACAGGTAAACAATAACTATAACGCTGATCATCTTCAGTATGATTAACTCTGTATCTGTATACGGGAAAAACAATAACTATAACGCTGATCATCTTTAGTGTGATTTAGTCTGTATCTGTACAAAGGACAACAATAACTATAACGCTGATCATCTTCAGTATGATTTAGTCTGTATCTGTATACAGGAAAACAATAACTATAACGCTGATCATCTTCAGTATGATTTAGTCTGTATCTGTATACAGGAAAACAATAACTATAACGCTGATCATCTTCAGTATGATTTAATCTGTATCTGTATACAGGTAAACAATAACTATAACGCTGATGATCTTCAGTATGATTTAGTCTGTATCGGTATACAGGAAAACGATAGTTATGGTAAAGTTGTTTTCTCGGCTTTAATTACGGGTTTGATAAGGAGGATAACAATTATGATCTTTTGACGCTCATTAGTGTCCATAAGATATCCCACCAGCGAAGACAACGGTTTCTCCAATCGCTAGCGCTTCCTGTTTTTTTTTTTTTTTTTTTTTTTTTCTTTTTAAAACCCAGTAACCCCCCAACCCTCCGCCCCCTGCTCCCTATCTAATCCGCGTATATAATTATCACTATATCGTTGTTGTTGTTGTTGTTGCTGTTCATGGGAAGTTTTTGATT
>JADBJO010016019.1:12500-15000 GCA_016801955.1 Conus betulinus | reverse complement strand
CACACTGTTCCTCTCCCATCTATTTGCGTCCTCTGTCAGGACTCTATGAATAGTAACATGCGATTGGTTAGGGCGTTGCGCCAGGACTGGGTACAGAGAGGTTTGAACCTGTTGACCACGGGGCATGGTCCTTAGCCCCGCCTCCACTCTATGCTTTTACCCTCCCCCCTAACCCCCCCCCCGCCCGCTTCTCCTCCACCACTGTCCTCTTCTCTTCCCCCACAGCCCCTTTTCGCTAGGTGAACGGACCTTGCGTAGCCCCCAATCCAACAGCCGATCCACATGATCGGCACGTCCCAGAGCCTTCCCGAACATCACGTGATCCCCTTGGGCTACAGGTGATCGCGCACAGCGCGCCTCGCTGTCACTACCAGTATCACCATGACCACAGTAGCGTCATGATTGGTCAAGCGGCAGCTCCTCTTGGTGATGGCGGTAGTGCATTTAACCATTCGACGCAGGGTGGCCGGTTCAGATCTGGCTGAGTCAGTCAGTCGGCGAAGGATGGTCCCCAGAATCGACACGACCTTTGGTAGGTGTTAGTCGTTCATGTACCACCAGCCTGTGAAGATCTCCAAGAAAGAGAGACAGGGAGAGAAAAAAAAAATCTGGTAAAGATGTTGACACTTGGTTTGATTGTTTTATTTATTATTTTTTGTTTTATTTATTTATTTTTTTTTTTTACTTCCACGGCCTTCCTTTGTCGTTAAGGTTATAAGAAGTTGTGGAAAGGGAATTGATCGTGATGGTCCACAATGACGAACATAGGTCGCCCGATAGCGGATAGAGGAGGAACCGGAATTGTGTCCAAACTTCGTCAGCTCTGCGCCGGCCTCCCATGTGATTGTCGAACGACTGACGTGCGATGCACCATGCTCAATCGCGAGCTTGCCCTCTTTGTGTAGACATCCCTTTGAGTGTTGGGACATATTGGCTGTTCGAGTGTTGAGTTCAAGTCTTCGACGTACACTGCAGTTGGAAACAAATCCTGCCCCTCTGTGGATGTCCCGTGGAACGTGTTTAGCGTGATGAGCCAGTTCCATGAAACTTTACGGGGAAAAAAAAAAAAAAAACTTCGAGAATCGGCAGGATTATTGTGTGTGTCAGACCGGTTGTGGTGACTTGGTTTCCTACGTTGACCTCTTGCCATCTCTAAAAAGCGCGATTACAGGCGATGAAGATGTTGTGTGCTTCGTTTTGTGAGGAACATCTAAATAGAATTTTACAGAAATTAAAAAAGTATGAGAGAGGCCAGAAAACTGGCTGGATTCCCTATCAAAGAGTGACTTGGGTCATCTTTCATTGACCAGGTGCGTGTATGAGTGACGGCCAGGTGCGTGCATGAGTGACGGCCAGGTGCGTGCATGAGTGACGGCTGAGCAGAGTTGTGGGACATGACGGGCCAGCAGGGGCGTCGTTGGAAAAGCGCAGATGGGAGCGGCGAGGACGTCTCCAACAATAGGTGAGTTGTGTTGTGTTGTGTGTGTGTGTTGTGTTGTGCTGTGCTGTGCTGTGCTGTGCTACGTTGTGGTGTGTTTTTGGTCGCGTGCCTCAAACTGTCGGTGTCACGTCACATCACTTGGTTTGTGTGCTGTTTATGATTGTCCACTCTGTTTCTCTCTCTCTCTCATTTTCTCTCATTTTCTCTCTCATTCTCTCTCTCTCTCTCTCTCTCTCTCTCTCTCTCTCTCTCTCACGTTCTAATAGCGCAGATAGGAGTGGCGAGGGAGAGAAATATGAAATACCAATTCTAACTCACAGCTAGTTTAACCGGTTTTCATATGCTCTAAACTAGATGTAATAACGCTTGCTAATGTGACTCCTTGCTCTCTAAACAGTGTTCGTATTCGTTCTGCTAGCGTCGTGTTTTTCGTATAAAATTCTTTGGATAGTTTCTCTTATTCTGTTGATTTGAGTTCGTAATTGTTCTCGGTTAGTAGACAACACTTCTAGTCTTGCGGATCTCTCTAGTTCAAGATCATGTAGTCTTTGTGTAATTCTTTCTTTAACATCATGTCCTAAGTTGAAGTCGTCAGCCTCAGCGAGTTTTTTTTTTTTCTCTTTTTATAGGCTCATCTAGTTTACCCCAGTTTTGCTAAATTGTTTGTTAATTCACTTCTAATGCTTCTCAAAGCATGATCAAGGCCCGCTGTTTCTCGCATAGGTAGCGGCGGATCGTGGATAGTTTGATGTTTCTTATGAAAAAACAAGTTTCTGCTTGTATTATTTTTGACTGCTGTTTGACTTAAATCTTTAAGTTCCATGTTTTGCAATTGGTTATCTGTTGGGAGTTCCTGTATTGTGTTTTGAAGTTTAGCAGCTGCCTCCCTATCTAATTTTGGTTTAGCAATGTTAAGGCGATTTTGATCGCTCGCACCGAGTCTTTGTCTAATTGTACTCTTGGCTAAAACCTTTGATGGGTCTGGTTTAGTTGTAAGCTGAACAAGTAGTCCTTGGTCGTTTCTCACAAACAAATGGTTATCTTTTAGTTCAAAATCAT
>JADBJO010016019.1:0-5000 GCA_016801955.1 Conus betulinus | reverse complement strand
TGCGGAGGAGGAAAAGAAAGATGATTTCTACCAGCAAGTACAAGCTGTGCTGGACAAAAGAGGAGCAAACGACATCACAATACTCATGGGCGACTTTAAACGCCAAGGTAGGATCAGACAACACGGGCTATGAAGACATCATGGGGACACATGGACTTGGACAGATGAGTGAGAATGGAGAACGCTTTGCAGACCTGTGCGCATTGAACCAGCTGGTGATAGGAGGCAGCATCTTCCCCCCACAAGCGCATCCACAAGGCGACATGGAGATCCCCGGACCACGTCACGGAGAAATCAGATCGACCACATCTGCATCAGCAGGAAATTCAGGCGATCATGGCGGGATGTGAGGGTGATGAGGGGTGCTGACGTGCCATCAGACCACCACCTGCTTGTTACAACAGTGAGACTCCGACTCAAGAAGTACACATCAACAAATGCAGCAAGGACAAAGATATAATGTGGAGCTGTTTCAGCAGTAAAGAAAAAAATAAAGGAGAAATTTCAGATCAGTCTTACCAACAGGTTCCAACTACTTGAAGAAATGCTTGAAGAGGAGAGCACAGACATTGAGAACCAGTGGCAACATACCAGGAAACTTTGGCATGAGACCTGTGAGGAGGTACTTGGAAAGAAGAAGACCGAGCACAAGGAGTGGATCTCTGATGATACTGTTCAGAAACTGAACAAAAAGGAAAGAGAGAGAAAAGCCACACTGAACATGAGTCGGACAAGATCAAGCAAAGCACAGGCCCAAGAAGACTACACCAGGGCGGACAAAGAAGTGAAGAAAATGTGAAGAAAGATAAGGAGGAGTTCATCGACAGACTTGCCAGACAAGCAGAGGAGGATGCTAACATGAGAGAGCTGTGAGAGAGCTGTACACCACCACAAAGAAGCTGGCGGGCAAGTTCCAACAGACTAACAAGCCAGTCAAAGACAAGAACGGAAAAGACCCTCACAACAACAGAAGATCATTTGAAGCGATGGGCAGAACACACTTCAAGGAATTACTAAACCGTCCCGCCCCCCCCGAAGCACACCACCTGACATCCCACCAGCAGAAACAGAACTTCCCATCAACTGTGAGAAGCCATCGAAAGCAGAGATCAGAAAGGCCATCCTGACACTGAAGAATGGGAAGGCAGCAGGGCCTGATGAGATCCCAGCAGAAGCCATTAAAGCGGATGTTGATACAGCTGTCAACTTGCTACACAGCCTCTTCGGCAAGATATGGGAAAAAAACAGAAAACATCCAGCAGAGAGGAGAGGGAAGGCATTGTTATCAAACTGCCAAGAAAGGAGACCTTAGCAACTGTAGTAACTATAGAGAGGATCATGCTCCTGTCAGTGCCAGGCAAGGTTCTAAACAGAGTGTTATTGGAGAGGATGAAGGAAGCAGTTGACCCAAAGCTTCGAGACCAGCAGGCGGGCTTCCGGCGAAAACAGATCCTGTGCCGACCAGATCGCCAGCCTCAGGATCATCATCGAGCAGTCCTTGGAGTGGAACTCGCCCCTTTACATCAACTTCATCGACTATGAAAAGGCCTTTGACAGTGTAGATAGAGAGACACTATGGAAGCTACTGAGGCACTATGGAATACCAGAGAAGATAATCTCTCTCATACGATGCACATATCAGGACATGAACTGCAGGGTGGCTCATGCAGGCCAGTTGTCAGACGGTTTTGAGGTGAAGACAGGAGTGCGCCAGGGATGTCTGTTGTCACCTTTCCTCTTCCTCCTGGTCATCGACTGGATCATGAAGACCACAACAAAACAGGCGGGGAACAGCGGGATACAATGGAAGATGACCTTGACTTTGCTGACGACCTGGCACTCCTTTCCCACAGTCACACACAGATGCAGGGACAAGACCACCCGCCTTGAGACAACATCAGCAGGAACACAGGGCTCAAGATAAACAAGAAGAAGACCGAGCTGATGAAGATCAACACCACAGACAGCAGCCCAGTCACAGTCGGAGGCAAGCCCATCAGGGAAGTAGATCCTTTGTCTAATTGGGAAGCGTAGTTGACAAGCAGGGAGGCACAAACCGGGACATCATAGCCAGGATGGGCAAGGCGCGAGCAGCATTCATCATGCTAAAGAACATCTGGGCCTCAGGAGTTTCTTCCGAACAGCGATGACCAATAGCACCAGGTGTCTTTGTGGGGGTTTTTTTTTCCTTTTCGAACAGCGATGACCCTGGCACCAGTGTCTTTACGTGTCTCTTCTCTGACCATAGCACCAGTGTCCTCTGTGTGACTCTTATCCGAATAGGGATGACAATAGCACCAGTGCTTTGTGTGGCTTCTGCACTCGTAGCAGCGACGGACCATAGCAACAGGTGCGTTTGTGTGGATCTACTTGTAAAAGCCATGACCATAGCAGAAGTGCGTTTGAGTGGGCTCTCCTCGTAACAGCGATGATCATAGCACCAGTGCGTTTGGTTGTTTGGCTCTCCTCGTGTAAACATCCGATGACCATAGCACCAGTGTGTTTTGTGTAGCTCTACTCGTAACAGCAGCCCTGTGGGTTGGGCATAGAATAGACCACACTGCCCTGCCATGCATGTCGTAAGGAGGGCGACTAAGGCAGAACCACCTCGCCCCCTCAGGGCTATAAAGGGGTTTGTGTAAGGTTTAAACAACCCTACCTGTTATAAAAAAAGACCAGTTACACGAAGTAGTTCAATTGCGACGCATCGACGCGAAAATGAACCAAACAGTCCCCTGGGCAAGGGAGGGTCTTCATCCCATCCCAGAGACTTATGACGCCAGTGCAGTGTGAAAAGCCGAAAGGAAGCTGCAATTGCAGGCTGGACTCCCCTTCTAACACCCAGGACAACGACGAGAGTTAGCCACATGGGACACATCAGGACGATGGTACGAAACCAGGAAAAAAAACCAGCCCAAGTTTGCACAAGGGGGAAGTGAGTGATGGGAAACAACTACAACGATCAGAGTGCTGAACGAGGCTCTAGTGGAGACAAGGTGGCTAACAGTCAGGAGCTCAGCTGAGACTTTCATTCTGGATGAACACTTTGCTGTAACTCATGGAACACTCAGGAGCATGGAGTGCCCCCCCCCTCCCCCCCTCGCCCCCAAAAGCTGAGGGTGTTGCGGCCCTTGATGGCTGACACAGGAGGGGCGCAGCCCGCCCATTGTGGGACACTCAAATCGTTATGCGTGGCTACCTGGTCTTGGGACGGCCGTGGCTCATCACAGCCATGTTTACCACCCGAAGGAAAGAATGACATCAGGGCTCCGGCAGAACATTCCAGTGATATTCTTTGCCACAATGAGGGACAGTAGGCAGAGAAGGAAAAGCATGGGACTTGTACACGCACTAGCGACAGTGATGTAGACAGAAGAGGAGGAAAAGGAAAGGGGGATATAAACCATACTGCATTGGTCGAGATTTTCAAAGAAACGCCCAAGGGACCTGGGGAATGGGACAGCACAGGGCTCCGAGGGGAACATCATGGGGACACAAAGACTGGGGACCGATGAATGAGAACTTGGGAAGAGCACTTTGTCAGGACCTGTGCGCTCTGAACTAGCTGGTGATAAGACGGAATGCATCTTCCAACATAAAAACGCATCCACAAAGGCTTACATGAAGATCCCTGAACCACGTCCACGGAGAACCAAGATTGGACCACATCTGCATTAGCCGCAAGTTCAAGGAGATCATGGCGGGGGGATGTACGAGTGATGAGAGGGTGCTGACCATGTCATCAGACCATCACCTTCTTTTAACAACAGTGAGGACTTCGCCTCAAGAGATTCACCAACGCCAAACAACACACAGACAAGGTACAATGTCGGACTGCTCAGAAAACAGGGACACACAAAGCAGCATTCCAGATCCAGCCCTTCTAAAACAACAGTTCCAGCCGCTTCAAGAGCTGATAGAAGATGGTGAGACGGTCATCGAAAACACAGTGGAAGATTGCAAAAGCTCTGGCATGACACATGTGAAGAGATCCTTGGCAAGTGCAAAGGGCCCCACACGGCAGCAAACAAACAGAGAAGTAAGGTAAACGAGGGGGGCAATCACAAGAAGGACCAGAGGGGATGGGACCATAAGCCCCACCAGTGTCTTTTGTGGGCGGATCATCTTCTCCGAAACAGCGACTTTGACCCTGGCACCAGTGGTCTTTGTGTGTCTCCTCTTCTCCAAAAACAGCGGATATGGACGATAAGCCACCCAGTGTCTCTCGTGGGGGACATTATCCAAACATGGATGGACCATTAGCATCAGTGCTTTATGTGGCTTTCTTCGTAGAAAAGCCATGGCCATAGCAGGAAGTGCAGTTTGAGGGTGGCTCTTCTTGTAAACAGCGAGGACCCTGGCCACAGGTCTTGTGCAGCTCGTCTTTGAACAAGCGATGGACCATAGCACCAGGTGTTCTGCATGGACTCTGATCCAAAACAGGGGATGTGGACACAATAGCATCCAGATTTGCCTTTGTGTGGTCTCCTCGCAGCAAGCAACGACCCTTAGCCACCAGTGCGTTTTTGTGGAGGGAACTCTACTCGTAAACGGCGATGACCCAACAGTACCAGTGTGTCTGGTGTCTCTGTTCTGAACAGCGATGACCGAAGCACAGGGTGTGTTGTGTGGCTCATCATAACAGTGATGGAAATAGCCAAGTGTCTTTGTGTGCTTTCCCCTCGTCCCCCCCCCCCCCCCCACAGCCAAATGGTCATCGCGTTCGGGAAGAGCTTTTGGAGAAGATATACATAACACCAGTTCTTTCATTCCGCTTCTCCGAAACAGCGATGCCATACACAGTGTCTTTGACACGGCTCGTCTCTAACAGCAGCCATGGGGGGGGGAATAGAATAGACACCACCCGGCCACACCACCCCACCCCCCCCCCCCCACCCCCCCCCATGCATGTGAAGAGGCGAATAAGCCAGGGACCAACCTCTCCGGAGGATAAAGGGGATTGCGTAGGGATAAAAAAAATAAGGTAAAAAAGAAAAGCG
>JADBJO010016018.1:40000-41809 GCA_016801955.1 Conus betulinus | reverse complement strand
TACTTTCGAGATGTTCCATAAAGAAGAAAAACCATTACAGGCCATTTACAGCCGTTAGTACCGGCTATAACGGGGTAAATTAAAACATCGGGCATCATCTGTGACCCATAATGAACATACCTGCTAATTTTCATAAAGGTCAGCCAAGTACTTTCTGATATATTCCATAAAGAAGAAAAAAAAAACGTTTCAGGCCATTACAGCCGTTAGTGACTAAAACATCGGGCATTATTCGTGACCCATAATGAACATACCCACAAATTTTCAGAAAGATCGGCCAAGTAATTTATGAGATATGCCATACAGAAGAAAAACCGTTACAGGCCGTTAAAGCCGTTAGTAACGGCTATAACGAGGTAAATTAAAAAATCGGGCATCATCCGTGACCCATAATGAAAATACCTGTGCGTTTTTACAAAGATCGGCCGAGTACTTTCTGAGATATTCCATAAAAAATTAAAAAACCGTTATGGGCCGTTACAGCCGTTAGTAAAGGCTATAGCGGTAAGCTAAAACGTCAGGCATCATTCAGGGCCAATAATTAACATACCTACACATTTTCAGAAAGATCGGCCCGGGTACTTTTGTCTG
Organism: Conus betulinus; assembly: GCA_016801955.1. Taxonomy (NCBI): domain Eukaryota; kingdom Metazoa; phylum Mollusca; class Gastropoda; order Neogastropoda; family Conidae; genus Conus; species Conus betulinus. Next base: position 41,218 of record JADBJO010016018.1, on the reverse strand, counting down.
GAGCGAGTGAAACACATTTTGACCACAGACACACAGACAGACACACAGACAGCATTTCTTCGTTCCCATTCTGAAGTACTCTCTGTTCTATAAGAACTTGGAGTACAAAAAGACATACACACACACACACACACACACACACACACAAACACAAATAAGTTCTGTTGATACGTGAAAATTTCGAATGTTAAAACACGGTTCCTTTAAAGGTATTTAAGTGGGACTGTCGATCTATTATAACCTCCCTTCACCAATTAGCACAAAAGCTTGCAGAAGAAAACTACAATGTATTGGCCTTACAATCCTTAAACACACATAGAAACAAATTACCTAAACTTGCTGGCTATTATTTCCCCCCAATTGTTCAACAGGGGAACACAGATGGAAAAATCAACATAGCCATTTACATTAAGGAAGGAGAAAACTACACCCCCTGCGCAAGTTCCGTTCCACCTGACACACCCGATTCCTATTCGTGCGCAGTCAGGGTTCAGGTAAATACTAACATCGTATTAACTGTTGTGGTGTCAGTCTATCTACCATGGGGTCCTAACGAGTTTAATTCTGAATGGTTACGATCATTGCATACAAGACCAGATAAAAACAACAGATATCTTATAGCTGGAAATTTTAATGCTCATTCCCCGTTTTGGGGAAAAGAATTGTCAGTCGATTACTAGTAACCATTTTATAGAAAATCTAGTCGACTCGTCCTTATACCTTTTGAATGACGGGAGAATAACACGAATTCCTGACAACCCTAAGCATAGCCAAGTGCAATAGATCTAACTTTAGTATCTCCAGATCTAGCGCCACTTTGTGTTTTGCAAACCCTGGATGACACACTCAATAGTGATCATATTGCTGTCATTACTACCTTTGAAACTTCAAGCCCTGAACCAACAGATCTAACAACGGAAAAAAGTGCCAAAATATAATTATAAATTAGCTAACTGGGGTAAATTCACAGAATTACTAAAACACATTCTACGTCGATACAAACGAACTTGATACTCAATCTATTGATGACCTATACGATCTATTCCAGAATGCTATGCTGTCTGCTGTGAATCAATCAATACCTATGATAAAACCTGTCAAATCAAGTTAAAGAAAAAAGCATGCACGTAATGCCTGGTAGAATGAGACATGTGAAAAGGGGGAAAAACGAGAAAAAAAAATCACACTGAGAGAATATTTACGAAGCAAAGGAGAAGA